>JAQQAC010023519.1:9319141-9362534 GCA_029783875.1 Phataginus tricuspis | reverse complement strand
TACTCAATTCAAAATTTCCACAGTGGTCAAAAAGGTAGACAGAAGTGGAACTACCTCTACTCAAATCTCCAGTAAGGCCAATTTGCAGTTAGAAAGGGATTACTGTAAATTCACCTCTACATTATCAGAAAGAAAGTCACTGTTCATATATTCGAAGACATTACTGTTGCTATGATTTCCCTTGGCTTAACACTAGGAATTCAGTGTTATGTGACAGGCAAGCACAGCATATAAGTGTATTTCCGGTAAACCAATAGTAAGTCTCAATTAAACATTATCCTCTGACACAATGCAACCTCTGAAGATGTAGATGCAAAGGTCAGGCAGGCCCTGGATAGCCAACGCTCAAGAAATGGCTGTGCGAGAAAGAAAGTGAGAATGAAAGAAAAACTAGCCCTTTTCCAAAGCTCGGCCACTGATACTTTACTTTTATCCCCTCCTCCTGGGAAGATAGAGGGAAGCCTGGCTTTCTTATTCTTCTCTTCAGGGGCCATGGGAAGCGGTTTGGAGCTGTGGTTGAGTGCTGAAGAGTCCCGGTTGTTGCTATTCATCCTCAGTGGAGGAGCTGGGGGTTTCTCTTCATTATCCAGGCCGTCGGACATTTTCAGTTACAACTGATTGTATAGCTCCTCTCACTGCCACTGCTGCAGGACCTCAGCACAGGTGGGCGCTGCCCGTGAGAAGGGGCTGGGCTGCCTTCAGCTCCCACGAATTCAGTGCTGGGTGCGCCAGCTGCCACAACATGCAAGAACTCAGCTGCTCTTTCTTGGGGGAAACCCAAGAGGAAAGAGCCAGTTGTTGAGGCTGCCACTCATGGAGTTTCTTCTTCCCTTGACCAAAGCTACCGGCTCCTTTATACCTCGGTCATCCCAGAACAGGGCCACAGTGTTGTCACCAACAGGAACGGACCTCCTTCTGTTCCAACACCTCAGACAGCCATCCAGTTGGCCTGGATTTGAGTCCTTCTCTTCTCCGCTCCTACAGACCACAGCCAGAACCCTCAAGTCCAGAGTCCGCCAGTGGATTCACGTCTGAAGATAACACAAAGCTGGCAGGGATATCAAGTAGTTGAAGAACAAAACTGAGATTCAAAATAACCTCAGATGGGCTGGAACACAGGGCTGTTCCAGCCTCTTCTCCGCCTGAGCGCAGGGGAGCCGCTGCCGAGGGTTCTGCCCTTCGCCGCCAGGCTGGAGGCGCCAGGGATGGGAGGAGAAGCAGGAACTGGGGGAGAAAGGAGGACCAGAGGGGACAGGAGGCACAGCAGCCGCGGCGGCAGTGGGAGGAGAAGGAGGAGCTTTTTTTTTTTAATGCAGATATTTTAATTTATTGCATACATATTAGGTGCACCGTTTAAAAAAGAAAATTCTACTCTCTAGGACAGAAGACAATAAACAGAACACAGGTGCTTTGATACAAATGGACTAAATGAACATAAATAAGACCATGTGACTGTTCAACCACACTTACACATTTCTAAAACTAATCTTTCACAATGAACAATTACTTCTCTGAAACTGTAGAGTTGGTAGAGGATGTACACCACTTCAACATTAGCTCAGAGACTATGAAACAATTTTATTGGCGGTATTTATGTGTGGGGAGAAGAGAACTTTTACTGCGTACGCTCTCATGTTGCAGGGGGCATGATTTAACAGTAAAGTTTTTATAGCGTAAGAAAGAAAGCAAGTTTAACTATTAGTTATTCTACAAATGCTACCCAAACTAGAATTTATTTGCTGAAGAAAGTAGAGAAGAACAAGTCTTAAAAGATTTGAAGCAGCTCTGGGAAACAAAGGTTTTGCAGTCTAAAGCAACAGAAGACTTCTTCAGAAACAGTGTCCATTCACCTCTGTTCACCCTTCAGTGGCCACACAGCTTACACCAAACATTGCAATCATCAACAGCATCCTTAGTTATTCCTACTGTTAGAACCACAGCAGAACTGGGTACTTCAAGCTTCAGTGCAAACTTTACTTTTCCTGGTTATCCTAGTCATGTACCAGCAAGTGTGACACTACAGACTGCATCTGGTCAGTTTTATAAAGTCAATGTACCACTTGTGGTGACACAGACTTCTGGAAGAGCAGGTATTCTTCAACATCCAATTCAGCCAAGTATTTCAGTTTTGGCAGCCTTCAGTAATACAGGCCAATGTTCCACAACTGAACCCATATTCTCTTCAAGCAGCTGCTGAAAAATCACAGAGAATGGAAACCACACTCCAGCAACCCACAATTCTTCATCCTGGGACAGTGGCTATGAAATATTTAGAAAGTACCACCAGTGTTATACTTCTTCCTCCTCAAAATGAGCATAAAATCATGTCTGAAGCTTTGTGGACTCAGCCAGAAAACTCACAGTTTATCAGTCTTCCAGGTCCTCAGAGGGCTCGGCACCAGCACATGTCTGATATTCAGCTTCACGTTCTTAAAAACAGAATGTTGGGATGTGATTCTGAAAAGCAGCCAAGAAATAAAGAGGAGCCCAGCAGCCTACCTGTCTCGGAGAAGGAATCTAATACTCAGATGGATTTAAGCATTCAGACAACTGATGATATTAATGAAATGATTCAAGTAGATGGAACTGGTGTTGCATCTTCCAATGACAAAATAGGAAGTACAAGAGATGTAGATAAGAATGAATTTCTAGGAATTACTGATGCAAGAGACCTGAAGGTACTTGAGGAAGAAGCTGATAGTATATCCAATGAAGATTCAACTGCCCACACTAGTGATAATGAAGACCCTCACATAGACATTGTGGAAGAGGAGCCTTTAAATTCTGGAGATGATGTTAGTGAGCAGGATGTACCAGACCTGTTTGACACGGATTATGTAATTGTCTGTCAGTATGACAAGATTCATCGAAGCAAGAACAAATGGAAATTCTATTTGAAAGATGGTATTATGTGTTTTGGAGGGAAAGACTATGCATTTGCAAAAGCCGCTGGTGATACAGAGTGGTAAAATTATGAGATCCATATATCATAAACATCAGTGGGACTATATTGCATATTATGAAACTTATTTTTATTTTAAATATAGTCCAGTACAGAGCTGCTCAAATTTTTAGTTTACTGTGTATAGAATTTAATAAAATTATAATTCAGATGCAAAAAAAAAAATTATCTGGCAGGATTCTTAGAGTTATTTTCATATTTGCCATATGTTAAACTAATGTTGCCTCCTTTTTAATAAGATTCTATGAAAGATCTTGAACTACTAAAATTCCCTAAGGGATAGCTATTAATACTTCTCCAACTTCCTTTCTTCAATCTCCTATCATAAAAAGCTGCTTTCTTAGCTACTACTACAGATAAAAATTTTCTGGTTTGCTTATTAAAAAAAAAAAAAGAAATACAGTGAGAGCAGAGACAGCTCCTGGATCATGCAGGGAGGGGATAAGAGAGCCTTGTGCACATAATTTTGACAAATTGTAGGGCCATTTAACATTCCTTGAGAAAGTACTTTCTATTGGAATCTTTCTGAAGGAGCTGCAGATTTAAGGAAGGGACAGTAAAAGCAAACTTTTCTCTGTCCGTTATGGCTAGAGGAACTGTAAGTAAGCAATCTTTAAGATCAATGATAGCCATATCTCAGTCTTTTGGAATCATAGCTGGAGAAGGGAGGCCTTGTTGTAAAGGTCCCATAGGTTTAAGAACTGCGTTAATTTGTCTTAAATCATGCAAAAGTCTCCTACCAGTCTTCCAGCTGTCTGCAATAAGCGGGAGAGAAAATCTTGAAAAGGTTCATTGGGGCCCTGCCTTATTTTTGAAAGATCTTCAGAGCGAGGCCCACCCATAGGCAGTTTCATCCAGGCTCGTTTAGCGGCTGCATTTATTTCAGCATAGGCACCTGGCTCCATCTGAAGCTGTGCGTAAACATCACTAAACGGGCCCTCTCCTGCAAGCATGTCAAAACTCACTGGGATATTTTGTGCTCTATTAATGTCTGCAGTTCTCAGACACTGGTCTGCAAATTCGGACTTCCACAACAGGTACTCACCACCCGACAAGCATGCTTTAGCGATATTCTTCCCATCTGCGGGTGGAAGAGCATGAGCAGACAATGCCTCAGGCAGCGCTTGTGTAAAGGGGCTGTCGCCCCACAGGAGGCACAAGCAGTTTTAAGTTTTTAGCTGCTTGAAAGGTACTGGGACATGGAATCTGTGCCCGGCTCCCGCTGACTGATTTGGGTCATCAGAAACGGGGAAGAAGGTAAACTTGTCAGTGTCTTCCCTTCTTTCATCAGCTTTCTTTAAAGCCTTTTGAAGTGGGGCGAGCTCATGGCTCAGCACAGGCTCTGGCTTCACCGGCCGCCCCTGCCCTTGTTCGGGAGGCGTCATATTGGGCAAGGGCAGCACTGGCCAGGCGCCAGGTCCCTTTTTCGGGTCTGGCCCAGCAACTACAGAAGATGGATTTCTCATGGGTTTGCTCATAAGTTTGCTAAATGCTTTACCCCAGGCAAACTTCAGGCAAAGGAGGAGAAGGAGGTTCATGGCTAGGAGGGTCTTCTCCTGAGTCAATCAAAGACTCTCGCTCACTGTCTCATTCAGCATCCTCTGCCGCTTCCGCACAAACAGGTGCAGGCGGGGCAGAAAGCTCCGCGTCCTCTCCCTTGGTGGTTTTTATGTCTAACCTGTATCTCTCATCCCTAGGATCGAGGCTATCTCTAATCAAGGTCCATAAGTCCAAAAGCATCTGCTGGGACCTTTTCTGGTCCATGAACATCATAATACTCCTGTAATTTTTCTCCTACGCAGGCCCATACTTGAAGGTCTACGGTCCCTTCTTCCGGGAACCAAGAGCAAACGTTCTCTACAAATTCTAAAAACTGGGGTAACTGTTGCTGCCCTACCTTTGCTCCACGGGCCCGGAGCATATTCTTAAGCATATGTACAAAGAGCGTCCTGCTACTTCCGTTCCCCATGAGTACTCACTGTGCCTGATGCTCTTCTTACCGGTCCTGGGCTTCACTGCTCCACCCCCGGCTTGCTGTGGCCTCTAAGCGGACGCGTCCTTTTCCTGCAGTGGCCCTTCGCCGTTGTCCCCAGTATTCAGGTCCCTGTTCGGGCGCCACTTTCTGCCGGCGCCTGCCGGCAGGAGTCGAACAGTACCTGAATGCCTGTGCTATCCACTTTGGTAGTAAAATAAAACACAAAATACCATAGTGAATTTCTGCTTTTCCCTCCACATTTTCATCCTCCGAGGGACCAGCCTCCGGAAGCGCGGGTTGTCCATTCCTGCCGCCTAAGCAATGAAGAAGGCTACCTTCCAGTAGTTGATACCTACCTAGCTCTTGAACACCTGCGGTGGACCCAGCCCTGCTCTAGGTTCTAGGAACACAGCAGGAGAGAGAGTGGGTAAATCCGCCCCTGTGGCATGGATGCTCTGGACGGGAAGATAGCTGAGGAAAAGAATAAGAAACATAGAGTGTGGTCGACAGTGACATGATAGGGACAAAGCCAAGCAGGCAGCTGAGATGCCGTTTGTGATTGGGTGGTCGGGGTCATTGTCCTCCCTAATGGGGATGAGGGGGACGCGCATGGACGTCAGGGGAAGGGCGTCCCGGCAGGGGGCACAGCTGAGGCAAGGGAGAGCCTGTCCTTGAACTTTACGTAATCCTCTTCATCCGCTGGACTCTGTAACTTGCTGGCTCTGTCCACATTTCTCTGTCAATATGCCCGGCTCTCCTCAAGCCCTCCAGAGGCCCCTGCCTGCCTTCCTCGTCCACATAAAATGCTAAATTTAGGTGATGTCACCAGGGCCTGCAGCTCAGTTACCGCCCGGTGGCGACCATCTTGAGCACAAAGGCATTCTGGGGCCCTCCGCTTTGGCAAACACTTACCGAGGGCCCACTGTGTACCAGGACCCCTTCGGGGTGCTGCGAATACCTAGGGACCAGGGAAGACGTGCTCTGTGCCCTGGCGGTGCTCACAGCATAAGGGAGACAATACACAGGTCGGCGAAGCCGGACACGAGGCAAGCGGCTTGGCTGGGCCTCAGGGCCGCCGCAGGTGGGTGGAAGGCCTCCAGGAGGAACACTGAGTTCTGGTCCAGGTGACAAGCAGCTGCCAGGGTATCTCCTGGGAGGGGAAGGCAGAGGGCTTCACTGGTGTGTGGACTCTTTCATCTTAAGCTGATGTGTCCTTGTTCATTGTACTCTTTGTAAGCCCTTTCCTGTGGCCCAAATATTTCACTGCTTTTTAAAGGAGCCCTCCTAGCAGGCGGCAGGGAAGGGTGTTCAGGCAGAGGAGCAGACACACGCCAAGGCCCGTGTTTCGAGCATCTGAGGGCCAGGCACTGAGCTTGCCGGTGGCGGATCATGGCTCCCCTGGGAAGGAAGGCACCGACACTACTCTCATCAGACCGAGGGGGACGCTGAGGCTAAGACGCCCAAGGTCACACTGCTAAAGTGCTCAAGGATGGGTAAGAAAGGAGAATGGGGCTGTGGGGGGAACACAGGACGGGGGCAGGGAGGTGACTGGGTGTAGGGAGCAGGGCCTGGTGAGCTGCAAGGACTTGTGGCTTCGGCTGAAGAAGGGATATGCTTTGACCCCACGTTCTGGCACCGCCCGTTGGGGTCCACCCAGTGTGGAAGAGGGAGAGCAGGAGGAGGCTGGGGCAGGTGTGGAGGGCAGAGGGTCAGACTCAAGATCTGCTTGGGAGGCACAGCTGGCCACGTGGGAAGTGAGACCCGGTGGGCAGTGAAGCTCCTGAATGGACGGAGGTAGGGAGCCCCAGGGAGGAATGTTCCAGGCCGTGGAACAGCATGTGCGAGAGCCTGGAGTACAGAGGAAGCTGCCTAGATAGCTGAGGGCAAAGCCGGGGTGTCACAGGCCAGGCTGCCAACAGTCCCGGGGCTTCCCTCCCAGCCCGAAGAGAAGAGCTGTGCCCACAGCCCTTGGGACACCCTGCTGAGCATCTGAAATCCTTTATTGGAAGATGATTGTTATTTACCATATTGAAGGCTCCACAGCAGACGGACAGCGAAGACAGAGCGCACAGCGACCAGGGCAGGCCCCTCAGCTGGGGACCCCCCACCCACACTCTGTGGACCAGCCTGGCAACCTCTACCCTCCCCGCACCCCTGGGGCTTTTGGCATAATGCTGATGAGGGGGCTGCAGGCAGTGAAGCCCCTTGACTCAAAGCAGAGACTCTGATGAGTGCTGGGGGGTGAGGGCAGTGGAGGGGGACAGGCCCCGTGACCCCTATCTCAGGTTGGGCAGGAGCAGCAAAAGTGGAGGAAACCAGGAGCTGGGGAAGTGGCATCTATTTTTGTTTTCTGAAAAGGGGTGCACAGGGGCCTGTAGGCAGGCAGGCGGCTGGGGCAGGTCATATGCTGATATCCTTCTTGTCGCTCGGCTTGGGGCTGGCTCCCAACAAGGGGTCCCCAGGGCCCGCCTCCTCCCCCTCCTTGGCCTCACTGGGCTTGGAGTTGGGGACCCAGAGGCCCGAGTCGATGCAGCGCTGCTTCGCGTCCTGCAGGGAGAAGGCGGTGGGTGAGGCTGCGCTGCCACCTCCTGGCGGCCCGCCGGTGCCCTGCTCATCCTCAAGCTTGCTTACTGCTCAGTATTTCTGCGCCAGAGCCTGCAAATGTGGCTGGTGCAGATGAGAGATGGTCTTTGAGTTTTACTTAACTCGAGCTTAAATCATGCCTGCCGAGAAGAAGGGTCAGCAAACTTTATTTGGCAAAGGGCCAGAGGGCAGGTATTTTTGGCTTGTGGGCCACAGGGTCTCTGCTGTAATCACTCAACCCACAATCCTTGACTGTGTGCTTTGAGCACAAAATCAGTCAGACAATATGGAAATAAGTGAGTATGGCTGCTCTGTGCCAATAAATCTTTTTGTAAGGACAGGCAGGGAGCCTGCAAGCTGTAGTTTGAAGACCCTTGGTCTAGATGCTCATTCCTATGGAAGCTTCGAAAAGCCTAGGGACAGGTCCTGCGACTTGATCCATTTTACAGGTGAAGGAACCAGTGTGGCCAACCACCGGGCCAGGAACGGGGTCAAACCGAGGCCTATCAAGGCTCAAAGTCCCTGCCTACCAGCAGCGTTACTGCTCCTAGCAATAGCAACCGATGTTTACCCACACTTACCATGTGGTCCGCCCCCACCCCCAGGCTCTGCCTAGTTAATATTGTGGTTTGATGGGAACACTGAGGCTGGGGAGGAGCCACCCTCTCCCTGGGCAAAGTGGCCCAGCCCAGGGTGCTGGCTGTCTGCATACATGGCCCCGAGACAGAGAAACCCAATGGCAGGGGTGACCTGTCAGTGAAAGCATCCAGTTCACTGCTGAATGCCAGGCACACAGCGGGTGCTCAATAAATATGTGCATGTGGCATGATAGCCTGGCTGCGTCCTGTGCCAGTGGGCAGGAGGGGTGGGGCCCACTGCTTGCCTGGGTGCCCAGTGCGGCTGGCAGGTGCGCCCTGGACCCAGTTACTCACGGTGGGGTCCATCTTGCGGATGGTTTCTTGGAGTATCTGCACATCCTTCACGTGAAAGGATTTCTGGAGTAGGAGTGACATGGTGGAAGCTGGAGCGCTGGTGTCCACAGATTTGCTGTGCAGTAGTCCTGTGTGGCCTGTGCAAAGGTGGATGGCACATAGAGACTATTCAGGCTTAGATAAAGTTGGTACCGCCCATAGTCCCAGCAGATCCAGGCATGGTCTCAGCCATACAGAAAGTACACCAGGTTGGAGGAGGCTGGTACTCCTGGATGGACCTTGCAAATGCTTTTTTCTCCATTTCAATTCCTGAAAAGAGCCACGCCCAGTTTGCCTTCAGGTGGGAAGGATCCCAGTTTGCCTCTGCTGGGCTCCGCGGGATCTGAGCTCACCGGCTCACTGTCACCACGTGGTCAGGAGGGGTTTGGACTTGGTGCAATGCCCGAGTGTAATAATACACTGTGTTGATGACATTATGGTAATGCCAGGAACAGAGGGGCTGGCCAGGACTGATCTGAATGCAGCAAGGACATACGTGACCAACCAGGGCTGGTCAGTAAATCCAGCGAAGGTCCAAGTTCCTGCTCAGTGACATTCGTAGGAACAACATGGGCAGGAGCCACCCAGGATATATTCCACAAGTGTGACTGTCAAGAAACTGCTGTCCCCTGCCAGGTCCAAACAAGAGGGCCAGCACTTTTTGGCTTATTTGGATTTTGGAGGACTCGTATTCCACACCTGAGACTATTTCTAGCTCCTGTCTGTAAGACTCCTTGAAAGAAAGCTGCATCTGAGTGGGGTCCTGATCAGAAGCAGGCCATGTCAGAATTACACATGGCAGTTGTGCGCGTGACACCATTGGGCCCTTGTGACCCCCACTCAGACATGATTTTGGAGGTGTCTGGCCCCCACACCCATGCAGAACGGAGCTTGGGGCAAAAAAAAAGACCCTTGGGATTTTGGACCAGAAAATTCCCACATGCTGCTGCTGCCTGGTACACCACTTGAGAGACAATTATTAACGTGCTATTGGGAATTAATCAAGACTGCCTCAGTGACTGACGTACATAAAATAATTTTGAAACCTGAGATACCCATAATGTGTTGGGTGATGTCAGAGAAACACCCTTATAGGGAAGGCAGAGCCCAGAAGAGTCCCATAATCAAATGGATATAGTTCATGCAGGGGCAGGCTGCCGGGGGGGATGCAAGGAGGCCCACACGAATTGATGCTGGAGCGTCCTGATGGCCGGCACGGTGCTCCCCACCTTCATCATCGGCCTCATCTTCATCCCCATCGGCGTCGGCGTCTTCATCACCTCCAACAGCATCCTTGAGATGGAGATTGATTATGCCAGAACAGAGCCTTCCAGTCCATGAAATAAATGTTTGTCTCCAAATGTGACACCTTGTATTTGTACCATTAACTTCACACTGGGGCAGTCATCTGAGGACAATGTGTTTATGTATTATGGGCTAATTTCTATCAAAACCATTGTTGTTATGTGAAAGCTCGAGATGATAGTCAACTAAATGGAGATTCTAGTGCTTTACTTAACCCCAGTAAGGAATGTGAGCCTTATCGAAAAAGTGTAGACAAACCAATTGCTCCTTGTGGCACCATTGCCAACAGCATGTTTAATGATACATTAGAGTTGTTTCTGGTTGGCAATGAATCTGATCCTATGTCCATTCATTTGAAAAAGAAAGGGACTGCTTGGTGGATGGATAAAAATGTGAAATTCAGAAATCCCCCTGGAGGACAAACACTGGAAGAATGATTCAAAGGTACAAAAAAGCCAGTAAATTGGGTTAAACCAGTATACATGCTGGATTCTGAACCAGACAATAATGGCTTCATAAATGAGGATTTTATTGTTTGGATGCATACTGCAGCATTACCTGCTTATCGTAAGTTATATCGTCTTATAGAGCGGAAGAGTGATTCACACCCCACATTACCAGCTAGACAATACTACTTGAATATCATGTACAATTATTCCGTACGTTCTTCTGACGGATGAAAACAGATCATCTTGAGCACTATTTCATGGATGGGAGGAAAAAACCCATTTGGGGGGATTGCTTACATCACTACTGGATCCATCTCCTTCCTTCTGGGAGTTGTACTGCTAATTGATTAATCATAAATATAGAAAGAGTAGTAATACTTCTGACATTATCATTTAATTTCATATTCTGAAAACAAATGTACTGCATGTGCATCCAGGCCAGTCCTAGCCAACCTAGCTTTCAAGTGCTGCTGTCTCGTTAGTATGTCACTTTTGAAGTTGGCACATAACTTTTTTTCTTAAAGTCTTATCCTTTGCATTTTGCATATGAATGACTTATGAAAATTTATGACAGGTATAACAAATTAGCTCTATTGATCATAATCGACACTGTAACTGCTGAAATGATGTCTGCTTTTGTTGGGACAGGCCAGCAATGCAAAGGCTCTTTCAGGTGAAGCATGCCTCCCATGCTGTGTTGGGTAATACCGTAGTGACATATGATGCTGTGTATATGTGCCTATTGTGTGAAGGGTTACAAGATGTATGAGCATAATGACTTGTTAACCTTCCAGGATTAAGTTATGACTTAATTAAATTCTGGAGGTTTTGGCGTATGTACATGACAATATAATATATGTGGTTGAAGTTATTTTCTATTAACTGGAATTATCTTAATATTACTGAATAAATGCTGTAATTTGCTATGGAACATTCTTGAATGTTAACTTATTTTTTCACATGCATGAAAATGTATGTCTTAATCAGAGATGGCTTAATTGCACTGCAATTGCCCTTTTTTTAATTAAAAATTTAACTCATACGTTTGTATAAAAGAATACCTTTATTCAGTTTGTAATGTTTTCCTTCAAGTTATATTTTAAATCAAGAGATCTGGGTTGTGTATCAGTTTTGATTAATACTTTTTTTAAACAAAAAATAATGTAACGTTTAATAGAAATGTGCCACACTTAAGTTTTGTATAACATGAAATTCAGTTAAAATTAAGAACTTGTAGTTCACAATGACTTTTAACTGGTAGAATATTACTTGCATCAAGTACTTACTGTACCTGAAACTTCTGAGTGCACAGGGTATATTCTTCTTCTAAAAACATTCTTTGTTGTGCTGGTCCTTCAGAATATTACTTACTCTGATAACTGACCGTCGTGAACATGGCATTTTATTTAGGGGATACAGCGTCGGGAGAGGGGTTTCCTGCTGGTCCTTCCAGACTGAGTTTGCGCTGTTTGTGGGGAATGACATCTCCCTTCTAACTGGGGGACCACAGGTGCTGCTGAAGAAGACTCAGAACCTTCCAGCACTTTCCCATCTGTAGTGAAGATGGAATCCTAAAATACATTTGGAATTTTATCTATTTTACAAGTACATTGATGACCTAAATTCCTCCCTCTATTCTACGTAGCATTTGAGCCCTAAGGGATTTCCTGCTAAATATGAATATGGAACATTCATATGGCTCTGTGAAGCACGGGGGGGGGGGGCGGGACGGGGTGTGGAAACATTTTTTACAGGCTTTATGCTCATCTTTTACAAACATTAAGTCGTATTCAACCTTCAAAGAATCATACTGCATTTTAAGACAGCTAGGTTAAGTAGAAGGCATTGAAGAGTGCATTAACGTGCAGGAAGGATTTCAGTATATGAAGTTTCCCAACTGAAGGTATTATTTAAAAGTAAGTAAAAGCTAAGAAGTTTCATTGAAATTACAAGGCAGTTAAAAATAAATTGGTAGGACTTTCGGGAAGATGGTGGCATGAGCAGGGGGGCAGAAATCTCCTCCCAACACTGTATTTATCTATGAAAATACAGCAAATACAACTATTCCTAAAAGAGAGACCAGAATACACAGGAAAGCGCACAGCGTGCAGCTACACCTGAGAGGACTCGGCACCCCGAGAGGCGGGTAAGATACGGAGCCGCGACCCGGCGGGACCCGAGCACTCCCCCACCCCAGCGCACCGGCGGGAGGAGAGGATTCAGAGCCGGGAGGGAGTGGAAGAACAGGCCCGCGAAATAACCAGCCCCGGTGATCTGTGCAGGGAGCACTGACACACATCGTGCGGTGTAGCGGAGATTGGAGAGACAGAGGGAGCAGGATCTGAGCGGGGAACGCGCCAGGTTGCTTGCAGCGGGCTCTGGGAAGGAAAAAAAAAAAAGAAAAGTGCGTGCTTTTTTAAGTGGTCTTAAAAAGACAGGAGCCCAGCGGAGGGGCCGGATCGCCCTGGCACACTCAGCCCAGCAGGCTGGGAGTCCTGAGGAGTTTCAGACCCCTTAGCTGGCGACTGGGAAAGGGTGGATGCACTTCGACTTCCCACAGAGATCAACAGCCTCCCATTTGTTCCTACCACAGCCAGAGCTATAAAGGACCCTGCGGAGCGGCGCGGCCATGGCTGTGGAAAAGTGGAGCAGCAGTGCCACCTACAGCATCTCCACAGAATCCATTCCCGGTGGGCATTTTTTTGTTGCTGTTTTTTGTTTTTTTGTTTTTTTGTTCTCTTTCTTTTTTCTTTTCTTTTTTTTTAAAACTTTCTTTCTTTTTTTCTCCTTTTTTTTTTCTTTTTAAAGTCTTAAAGAGCCCAGCTGACATATGTGGCAACTAGGAGCTACCACTTCTATAGCCACGAAAAGACAGAGGAATATGGTCCAGACTAAAATCAACCACCAGACAACCCCAGAGAGGGAGCCTGAAGGGATGGAAATGCACAGTCTTCCTGAAAAAGAACTCACAATAAAAGTCATAACCATGCTGACGGATCCTCAGAGAAATGTGCAAGACCTGAGGGAGGAAGTGAGGGAGTGAGGAAAGACAATGCAGAAATCAGACTAGCCATCAACGGGCTTAACAGCAGACTGGATAAGATGCAAGAAATTGTTAATGGAATAGAAATCAGACAACAGGAGTACAGAGAAGCTGAGGCAGAGAGAGATAAAAGGATCTCTAGGAATGAAAGAATATTAAGAGAACTGTGTGACCAATCCAAACCGAACAATATTCGCATTATAGGAGTACCAGAGGAAGAAGAGAGAGAAAAAGGGATAGAAAGTGTCTTTGAAGAAATAATTGCTGAAAACTTTCCCAGGCTGGGGAAGGAAATACTCTCGCAGTCCACAGAAGCCCACCGATCTCCCAACACAAGGGACCCAGGGAAGACACCACCAAGACACATAATAATTAAAATGGCAAAGATCAAAGATAAGGACAGAGTATTAAAGGCAGCTAGAGAGAGAAAAAAGATCACCTACAAAGGAAAACCCATCAGACTATCATCAGACTTCTCAACAGAAACCTTACACGCCAGAAGAGAATGGCATGATATATTTAACGTAATGAAACAGAAGGGCCTTGAACCAAGAATATTGTATCCAGCACGATTATCATTTAGATATGACGGAGGGATTAAACAATTCCCAGACAAACGAAAGTTGAGAGAGTTTGCCTCTCATAAGCAACCACTACAGGATATCTTAAACGGACTGCTTAGAGGGAAGCACCCCTAAGGCTAAAAATATGTCACAAGAGAAAATAAAATCATAGCAAGGAAAGCAGACCATCCAAATACTACCTAAAAGCAAAGAATAAAACACCTAATATATAATGAATGGAGGAGGAAGAATAAGAAGGGAGAGATAAAGAAACATCAGACACTGTTCACAATAACTTAACAAGAAAGTTAAGTTAAATTGTCAGATAGTAAAGAAGCAACCCTTGAACCTTTGGTAACCACGAATTCAAAGCCAGCAATGGCAATAAGTACATATCTATCAATAATCACCCTAAACGTAAATGGACTGAATGCACCAATCAAAAGACACAGAGTAAAAGAATGGATAAAAAAGCAAGACCCATCTATATGCTGCTTACAAGAGACTCACCTCAAACCCAAAGATATACACAGACTAAAAGTGAAGGGATGGAAAAAGATTTTTCATGCAAACGACAAAGAGAAGAAAGCAGGTGTTGCAGTACTTGTATCAGACAAAATAGACTTCAAAACGAAGAAAGTAGCAAGAGATAAAGACGGACATTACATAATGATAAAGGGGTCAGTCCAACAAGAAGATATAACCATTTTAAATATATATGCACTCAACACAGGAGCGCCAGCATATGTGAAACAAATACTAACAGAATTAAAGGAGGAAATAGACAGCAATGCATTCATTTTAGGAGACTTCAACACACCTCTCACTCCAAAGGACAGATCAACCAGACAGAGAATAAGTAAAGACACAGAGGCACTGAACAACACACTAGAACAGATGGACCTAACAGATATCTACAGAACTCTGCACCCAAAAGCAGCAGGATACACATTCTTCTCAAGTGCACATGGAACATTTTCCAGAATAGACCACATACTAGGCCATGAAAAGAACCTCACTAAAGTAAAAAATATTGAAATCCTACCAACCAACTTCTCAGATCACAAAGGTATAAAACTAGAAATAAATTTTAGAAATAAATCAAAAAGGCTCACAAATACATGGAGACTTAACAACATTCTCCTAATTAATCAATGGGTTAATGACCAAATCAAAAGAGAAATCAAGGAATATATGGAGACTAATGACAACAACAACAAAAAGCCACAACTTCTATGGGACGCAGCAAAGGCAGTTCTAAGAGGAAAGTATATTGCATTCCAGGCCCATTTAAAGAAGGAAGATCATTCCTAAATGAACAGTCTAAAGACACAATTACTGAAATTGGAAAAAGAAAAACAAATGAGGCCCAAAGTCACCAGAAGGACGAACATAATAAAGATCAGAGAAGAAATAAATAAAATTGAGAAGAATAAAACAATAGAAAAAAGTGAATGAAACCAAGAGCTGGCTCTTTGAAAAAATAAACAAAACAGATAAACCCCTAGCCAGACTCATTAAGAGAAAAAGAGAATCTACACACATAAACAGAATCAGAAATGAGAAAGGAAACATAACGACGGACCCCACAGAAATACAAAGAATTATAAGAGAATATTATGAGAATCTATATGCTAACAAGCTGGAAAACCCAGAGGAAATGGACAACTTCTTAGAAAAATACAACCTTCCAAGACTCACCAAGCAAGAAACAGAAAAACTACACAGACCAATCACCAGCAACGAAATTGAATCGGTAATCAAAAAACTACCCAAGAACAAAACCCCCGGACCTGATGGATTCACCTCTGAATTCTACCAGACATATAGAGAAGAAATAACACCCATTCTCCTTAAAGTTTTCCAAAAAATAGAAGAGGAGGGAATACTTCCAAACTCTTTCTATGAAGCCAGCATCACTCTAATACCAAAACCGGGCAAAGACCTCACCAAAAAAGAAAATTACAGACCAATATCCCTGATGAACGTAGATGCAAAAATACTCAACAAGATATCAGCAAACCGAATTCAAAAATACATCAAGAGGATCATATACCATGATCAAGTGGGATTCATCCCAGGGATGCAAGGATGGTACAACATTCAAAAATCCATCAACATCATCCACCACTTCAACAAAAAGAAGAACAAAAACCACATGATCATCTCCATAGATGCTGAAAAAGTATTTGAAAAAATTCAGCATCCATTCATGATTAAAACTCTCAACAAAATGGGTATAGAGGGCAAGTACCTCAACATCATAAAGGCCATATATGACAAACCCACAGCTAACATCATACTTAACAGCGATAAGCTGAAAGCTTTTCATCTAAGATCGGGAACAAGACAGGGATGCCCATTCTCTCCACTGTTATTCAACATAGTACTGGAGGTCCTAGCCATGGCAATCAGAGAAAACAAAGACATACAAGGCATCCAGATTGGTAAAGAAGAAGTCAAATTGTCACTATTTGCAGATGATATGATACTGTACATAAAAATCCCTAAAGACTCCACTCCAAAACAACTAGAACTAATATCTGAATTCAGCAAAGTTGCAGGATACAAAATTAACACACAGAAATCTGTTGCTTCCCTATACAGTAACGATGAACTAACAGAAAGAGAAATCAGAAAAAGAATTCACAATTGCATCAAAAAGAATAAAATACCTAGGAATAAACCTAATGAAGGAAGTGAAAGACCTGTACTCTGAAAACTACAAGACACTCCTAAGAGAAATTAAAGAGGACACTAACAAATGGAAATGCATCCAATGCTCTTGGCTAGGAAGAATAAATATTGTCAAAATGGCTATAATACCTAAAGCAATCTACAGATTCAATGCAATCCCTATTAAACTACCAACAGCTTTCTTCAATGAACTGGAACAAATAATTCTAAAATTCATATGAAACCAGAAAAGATCCCGAATAGCCAAAGCAATCCTGAGAAGGAGGAATAAAACTGGGGGAATTACACTCCCTGACTTGAAGCTCTACTACAAAGCCACAGTAATCAAAGCAATTTGGTACTGGCACAAAAACAGACCCACAGACCAGTGGAACAGGATAGAAAATCCAAACATTAACCCAAACACCTATAGTCAATTAATATTTGATAAATGAGCCTTGGATATACAATGGGGAGATGACAGCCTCTTCAGCAGCTGGTGTTGGCAAAACTGGACAGCTACATGTAAGAGAATGAAACTGGAAACTGTCTAGCCCCATACACAAAGGTAAACTCAAGGTGGATTAAAGACCTGAATGTAAGTCATGAAACCATAAAACTCTTAGAAAAAAACATAGGCAAAAATCTCTTGGACATAAACATGAGCGACTTCTTCATGAACATATCCCCCCGGGCAAGGGAAACAAAAGCAAAAATGAACAAATGGGACTATATCAAGTTGAAAAGCTTCTGTACAGCAAAGGACACCATCAGTAGAACAAAAAGACATCCTACAATATGGGAAAATATAATCATAAATGATGTATCTGATAAGGGGTTGACATCCAAAATATACAAAGAACTCACGCACCTTAACAAACAAAAAGCAAATAATCCAATTAAGAAATGGGCAGAGGACATGAATAGACACTTCTCTAAAGAAGAAATTCAGATGGCCAACAGGCACATGAAAAGATCCTCCACATCGCTAATCATCAGAGAAATGCAGATTAAAACCACAATGAGATATCACCTCACACCAGTGAGGATGGCCAACATCCAAAACACAAACAACAACAAATGTTGGCGAGGATGTGGAGAGAGGGGAACCCTCCTACATTGCTGGTGGGAATGCAATTTAGTTCAACCATTGTGGAAAGCAGTATGGAGGTTCCTCAAAAAACTCAAAATACAAATACCATTCGACCCAGGAATCCCACTCCTAGGAATTTACCCCAAGAATGCAGCAGCCCAGTTTGAGAAAGACAGATGCACCCCTATGTTTATTGCAGCACTATTTACAATAGCCAGGAAATGGAAGCAACCTAAGTGCCCATCAGTAGATGAATGGATTAAGAAGATGTAGTACATATACACAATGGAATATTACGCAGTCATAAGAAAAAAACAAATCCTACCATTTGCAACAACATGGATGGAGCTGGAGGGTATTATGCTCAGTGAAATAAGCCAGGCCGAAAAAGACAAGTACCAAATGATCTCAGTCATATGTGGAGTATAAGAACAAGAAAAAAAAAAATGAAGGAACAAAACAGCAGCAGACTCACAGAACCCAAGAATGGACTAACAGTTACCAAAGGGAAAGGGATTGGGGAGATGGGTGGGAAGGGAGGGATAAGAGGGTAAAAGGGGCATTACGATTGGCAGACATAGGGTGGGGGGGTACGGGGGGGACTGTACAGCTCAGAGAAGACAAGTAGTGATTCTCATCTCACTACACTGATGGACAGTGACTGTAATAGGGTTGGTGGGGGGGACCTGATGAAGGGGGTAGTTTAATCATCACAATATTGCTCATGTAATTGTAGGTTAATGATACTAAAATAAAATAGTTAAAAAAATAAATAAATAAATGCATTGAGTTTTGAGCCATAAACTATATTAAGAGTTTGCAAGTACAACATATATTTACACTATCTTTTATTGTTTTTTCTTATATTGGTGAAAATAGGAATTCAATTGCCTTAGGGATATCATAGCCTTTTACGTTTCAAAATCTGTAAGAACACCCTAAAAAATTGTGAAATGTACTCCTGAGAGTTTTTATTGACCAGCATCTTATGGTGGGTGGAAGAGTCCGTGCACTGGGGATCGGGCTGCTGGGTTCAAACTTCCCACCGGAACCAAGTGCTTGGGAGGCCTTGGAATTCTTTAGCTGAAGTACCACGTGTATGGAGGTGGAGGAGGGGTGGGTGGAAGCCTCAAACTGTCAAAGATCTAAAGAGGCAGATTATGACATACAGTGACGTCATTTTCAAGTGTTTGTATCAAGGGTCACAGCACCGTGTGAGGCCTCGCAGCCTGGTATCAGCCCCTGACCCGCAGAGGATCTGACACCCTCTTGTTCAACCTGGCCTGGCTTCCGACGCCCCATCTGCTCAGAACAAGGGCGTCGCTCCATCGGGGAACTGATTCTGGCATTCCTTGCGCGCACCTGCGTCCCCGTCCAGAAGGAGCTGCAGGAAGCTGCCACTGCTCCTCCGGTTGTGAGCAGGTTTCCTTTAAAGGCAAACCTCCCTGGAGGCGACAGGGCCCCGCCCACCGCGGGGGAAAGCCGGTTCAGCTGCGCCAAGTGACCTCCTATCCCGCTGTCAGTCAGGGAAAAGGGGAAGGGTCCTCGAGAGCTGTCCAATCAGGGGCGCAGGTGGGCGGGGCGACGCTGCGCCACCGCGCGGACTCTCCCACGCGCGTGGTCGCATCTCACCTGCGCTGAACGGTGCAGGTGCCTCAGTGGTTGCGTCCGCCTCTCGGTGTCCTGCACCTGCCGGGAGCGCAGGGACGACACCGGGGGACCCAGAAGCCGGCCAGCGGTGGGTGTGCGGGGCCGGTGTCCTGGGACCGGGCGGAGAAGCCAGTAGGACCCGGCCGTCCCGCGGGCTTCTCCGGGGTCCCGACCCGAGTCCTCCGGGGGGGGGGGCCGCTCGGACCTCGGGCCCCTCCGGCGGGCGGCGTGGGGGCTGGGCCGGCAGCCGGGCCCGGGGTCCTGTCCGGTCAGTGCGCGCGGCCTGGGAGCTTCTCTGGGCGGCTCTGCGCCCGCAGCCCCGCGTCTCCCCAGATTGCGCGGTGACCACGCGGAGGGGGCCTTAGGCGCCGGTCTTGACTCGGCCTCCGGGGCTCGTGCGTGGGAGGAGCTGTGCTTTGGGGGGGGGGGGTCTCCGTCCATCTTTTCTCAACTGGGGGAACCGTTTTCCCCTGAGTTTCCTGGATGTTTGGGGAGCAGGGTCTCAAATTCACGACCCTGTCCCCCCCTATCCTAACTTCTAGGACTGGCAGTAAATCTAAAATCCACATCCCTCCAGCCTTCTGAAACGCCAGCTTCCCATCTCCAGTTCACAGCAAAGTTACCAGCTATTTGTGCTCCGGGGTGCATTTCAAACAGATTTCAAACAAAATCTTAATTATCAGTTTCCCACAGTCAAGGGATGGCTGCTTTTAAAATGCTTATTGTGTGTATGTATGTTTTACATAAGAGGGAGAAAAGAATAACCACCTGAAACCACGTTGCTTGAATCCTTGGGCCTCTCCGTCCAGGAGCTGCCCCGGAGCACCGGCATCCTATGGGAAGTCCTGTGGGTGGAGGTTCCTCCTTAGAACCTTTCCTGGGTGATATCCTGTTAGTACAGTCCTTCCCTGGGCTTGTCACCTTGAAAAGATTTATTCACTTATTTATGTCTCTTTTTCAATAAATGTGAAATATATATTTTATTAATAGATCTTGAAAGATAGTATAAAGCATTTCCCAAGAGGCAAGAGAGGGGTGAATTTCAGGAAAAAAAAATCCAGTATTAGGTTACATTGTCAAAATTTATTTTTTCTCATTTTTCCTCCCCTGAGCAGGTGTATAATATTCTGAGGTTTGTTCTTTTTGGGTCTGGAGGGGTGACTTCTAATGGAATTTCAGAGCTTAGGCTCAACACCAGAAGTGTTCAAGTACTATTGTTTATAAAATAATTACTGCTGTGGAAATATTCTGAAAATGATAGTTGTGGATTTTCCAACTAGAAAAATGCCTTCCAGTTTTCTTCCCCTCTTTACACATAAACGTTGGGTTTGTGTAGTTTTGCGTGATTCTTCAAACACTGGCATTGTGTCACTTAAAATAGTGTGACCCAAAGCAATGTGACTGGGAGCAGAAACCTGTGGCCGGCTACCGCGAGCTAAGCTTCTGCCTCCTCACTTGAGCCTGCAAACGGAAGCCCTTGATGGCCCAGTTGTGTTGCTCTTGCTCTGAAGTCGGCATGGCTCAAACTAATATAGTTGTGCCAGCTTTGTTTAGTGTTTGCATGCCATGGTATTTTTCTCTGTTCTTAACTTATAATCTGTGTCTATTTGTGATTCTTGTTCACAACATACAACTGCCGTCTTATCTGCTGTGCCAGCTTTTGTCTTCCCCTTTTTGTATTTAGAGCACTGATTCAAAAACAAAGTATATTTTACCTTCATTTATTCTTTCCCTGACATTTTTCTTTATTATTACCTCTTTCCTTCCTGATGGATTTCTTTTAACAGTTCTTGTGAAGCAAGTTTTACTGGTGGCAGATTCAATTTTTCTCCCAGAAGGTCTTCATTTTTCTCTCTTGAAGGTCTTCATTTTCTCCCAGAAGGTCTTCATTTTCTCTCTTGAAGGATAATTTTGTTTGGCACAGGATTATACTTAGGGTGTTTTCCCTTTCAACACATGGTCTATTTCACAAAACTCTGTTCCGGTTTGCATAGTTTCTGAAAAGAAGTCTGATTTAATTCTTATCTTTGTATCTCTATAGCTAAGGTTCTCTCCCCCCTAGCTTGTTTCAAGATTTTTCTCTTTCTCTTTTTTTTCTCAGGTTTGAATATGGTATTTCTAAGTGTGCATTTTTAGGTTACCTTGTTTGGTGATCTCTGGGCTTCTTGGGCCTGTAGTTTGGTGTCTACCATTAATTTTGGAGTATCTCAGTTATCAGAGTTTCATTTGTTTCTTCTGTTACTTTGTATTTTTCTTCATGTATTTCCATCTGTGTATACTACACCTTTTGTTATTGTCCCAAAGTTCTTAATTCCTGCTCTTTTTTTGTTCTCTTTACATTTCAGTTTTGGGAGGTTTTATTGACATTTTATTAACATTTCCTAAAGCTCACTGATTCTCCTCACACATTTCCACTGTGCCGATGACCCCCCAAAGGAATTCTTTGTTTCCCTTCTTGCTTTGTTATTTCTTATATTTATCTTTTTTTTTTTTGTATGAGTTTCCACATCTGCTTACATTACACATCTGATTTTGCATGTTATCCACTATTTCCATCAGAGCCCTTGGCATATTAATCATGGTTACTTTACATTTCTGGTCTGATCATTGCAGCCTATCTGCCACATCTGAATCAGGTTCTTTTGCTTGTCCTGTCTCTTCAGACTGTGGTTTTAAGCCTTTTAGCAGCCTTTTGGTCTTCTGCTGAATGCTGGGCATGATGTACTGTGAAAAGCGAACTGAGGGAAGTGGGCCCTTAGTATCTGAGGCTCTGTATTTACCTGACCAGGGCTGGGCTGTGTTTACTATTTGCGGCAGCTGTCAGAGGCTAAAAATTCTCAGGGGTGCTTGCTTTTGTCACCCACGTCATCTCTTGGGTTCTCACAGAGGTGTCTCAATAAGTTCTGAAACGTGCATTTCTTTGAGTATATTGCACTGTTACTAAAGAGCAGTCTTTCTGATGTAATGGTGTGGTGTGGGTGGAGAGGACATGCTCTCTAGTCTTCGGATTTGGTCTCAGATTTAATGAGCCATGTCCCTGGGCTCTGACCTTCTTTGGTGTAAGAAAAATGTTTGGTCTTTGCCCATGGTTCCCAGCAAGGGCCTCCTAAAGCCCTTGGACTTTTCTGAATGATAAGGTGGTTTTTAAACATCCTACGGTCTAAGGAGGCCACTGTTTGCTGGCACCTAGATGGTATCAAGATAGGGATTGGTCACCAGGGAGACTGTGATTTAAGGTTTATAACTTTCAGCCCGGTCCCCAACCTCTGGGGAGGGGAAGGAGCTGGAGATTGAGGGAATCACCAGTCACCAATGATTTAGTCAGTCATGCCTCTGTAAGGAAACTTCATCAAAACCCACAGTATCCAGAGAGATTTCAAATGATGAACACATTTGGTGTACTGGGAGAGTGTCATGTCTGGAGAGGGCCTGGAAGCTCTCTGCTCCCACTTCCCACTTTGCCCTCTGTCTGCACCCTCTCCATTTGGGTGTTCTTGAATTATATCTTTTACAATAAACTGATGATAAGTCAAGCTTTCAATTCTAATAATCATTCTAAAAAATTAACAAACCTGAGGGGTTATCCAGGGAACCTCTAAATTTGCAGTCATCCATGCAAAGCCATGCAGAGATGTATGTGGCCTGGGCCTGCATTTTGTGGCTGTAACATGACATGGGAGAAGTCTTGTGGGCCTTTAAACTGTGGTATCTCATATTAACTCTGGTTGGTTAGGGTTGGAATTGAATTGTTGGCCACTCTATTAGTGTCAGAGAGTTGGGGAAGTGGTTTTGGAAAATATATCACACGTTTGCTTTGGGGAAAAAGTGTTTCTAATTCTCCACCCACCACCCACCCTCAACTTAGGTCAGGCATAAAGGCTAGAAGGAACTCAAATGAGCTATTTCCCTCCCAACTAGTCAGTTAGGCTCTGATGAAACAGTCTTTTGAGAACAGGCCTTGTTAGGAACAGTACATTGTGGGTCTATTTCCAAATAGCTATTCTGTCTCTCTTTCCAATTTTGGAGACAGTAGTTTGCCCTGAAACCTCAATTCTTTGATAGATGTAGGAGGAATGATTGGTTTTAAGTTTGCTTTTTTTCTGGTGAAAATGGGAATATCACCTTTTCAGCTCCTCACATGCCAGACCAGAAAGCAGAAGTCTCTGACTCCACTTTTAAATGTTTACTGATGTATTGGCAAAGCGCAGATTTCTTCTTGAGTAGAGAAAATCAAATTTTTCCCTCTGATGTGTCTCCTTTACTTTCACCCAGAACACTTCACTTCTGATGCTTCTTGTTCTCAAATACGTTTGTCCACACAACAAGCAATTTTCCAGCCAGGTGTTCTACAATTTAACAGTCTACATGGAGTTAGTGTTAGATCCCACGGGTTAAGGACTCAGTCGCACAAGACTGTTCTCACCTCACTTATGATGCCAGCCTCAAGGAGGAGGTCCCCAGGTGACCCAGAAATTCTGTCTGACTTGCTAACAATCAGAGAGTCCCACAGCCTTTCCCTTGGGTTAGGACTCAGCTTTGCTAGAGCAGCTTACAGAACTCAGGGAAACACGCTTATGCTTACCGTTTGCTGGACGAAGAGATATACATAAAGCGAATCTGGGAGGGTTCCATGGAATTGGGGTACGTGGCCCTCCTGGAATGCGGATGGGTTCACCAACCTCGAAAAGTCTTCATAATGGAATTTTTGTGGAGGCGTCCTCACATAGGCATGATCAATTATTAACTCCGTTTCCAGCCCCTCTCTGGAGGATAGGTGGTTGAGCTGAAAATTGCAGGCTCCTAATCATGGCTTGGGCTTTCTAGTGACTGCCTCATTCCAGGAAAGATCCAGGAGCCTACCCAGCATCACCTCTTAGAACAAAAGAAGCTTCTAGAGATTTTGTCCCTCAGAAATTTACATGGTTGCAGGACCCCTGTGTCAGGGACAGGGTCAGAGACCAAATATTAGAACAAGACTTGTCCCTAGTGTTCTTATCCCTCAGGAATTTACAAGGTTTTGGAACTCTGTGCCAGCAACTGGGGCAGAGATCAGTATATATATTTTCTAGTATCTGATAGCTGACAACTTTTTTAAGTCTTATACCTCCATCTTCCCCTTTTGTCCCACATCTGTACAAGGTGATAAGAAAACCTGGCTGCTCACTGCTTTGGTGCTGGCGAGAGATTCAGTTCCAGAGCTGCTGTCCTTGTTCACAAACTCTCACCCAAGCCTCAACCCCTAACCTCAATAAAATAACCGGGCCTTCCTCTCTCAAGGCATTTCCCACCTGCCGTACCCTCCCTGGATGCTTCATAATGAAAGTCATATCCCTTTCATAGGTTCCTGGCAGATATGTTTTAGTTACACTACTCAACCAAACCTTGGGTTGGGGGGATCCACCTCAGGTCATTTCTACAGGTCATAAAAAATGTAGTACAGTATATATTTTGCAATACATGGAGCTTATTTGTTCCCCTGGTAAATCCTGCAGCTCTTTTCACATCAGTACTTTTAAAAAGAACATATGCTGTGATGAGTTTATGTAATCCCTTCTCTCTAAATAGATAGGTCACTTGTTACCAATTTTTGCTGCCAAAAATCTGAGAGTGAAACTCAGATTGCCACAGGACAAACGCACGCTATGTTCCTTTCCAATCTTAATTACTTCTTAAAGTTTTTATCATCAAATATATTCAGAAAAGAATGTACAAAATGTTTTATGGTAAGATTCCGTTAGAACATAAACATCCTTGGAACCGTCATCAGGATTCATCAGCCTGTGGGCAGTGGGCACAGAGCCCCGATGTTTCCCCCATGACTCCTCTGTCTCCCGCCCCTTAGAAGGCTGGTCTCCAGACCCTCATTAGTCTTCATACCTTTGCCATCTATTTTTCAGTAAGCAGTGTTCTTAAAACTAAGCAGTTTTTCCTCCTTTGACCTTTGAACAGATGAGTATTCATGGAATTACACTGAAAAGGTTTTCTGATAGCTTCTTTGCTTCAGTATGTTTCACACCCGCGAGGATCCGAGGCATCAGGTCTGCCCCAAGGTGTGGGGTTCCGATCCCCCATCAGAGCTAAGCTTTCCGGGGGCTACAGGATTTGTAAAGCCCCCAGTGGGTGAGGGCGGGGGGGGGGTGGGGCGGGCTGGGTGGTCGTCTCTCGCCACAACTGGTTAAATATCAAGTGGAGTCAGACTCATTATTAGGTGTGGTCAGGTCACAAGTGTCTGTGTTTGTGACGGAGGGTCACAGTTCCGTGGCCTGGCGGCCTTATGGTTCTGTGTGGTGTCCCTGGTCGGGGGCAGGTTCCCGCACCGCTCAGGCAAGGTCGGCTCAAAGTCGCGACCTCCGGCCTGCTGCCACTCAGGCACTAGGGGGCGGGGCTTTTCAGCTTGTCCAATCAGGGGAGTCGCCGGTCCCGTGTGTGCGGCGCCGCTGCCCCGTGACGGCGTGGGCGGCTTGGGCTGTGGGCTTGTCACTGCTGGTCCTTTCTGGCCCAGATCATCGCTCGCTGTCCAGAAAAGCCTCAGGTAGCCAAGCCACAGCCTGTGTCGCAGTGACCGGCATTAGCACGGCAGTCGTAGGGTGAACAACCCGGTGCCACAGAACCCAAAAAATGGTGAGTGTGCAGGGCCAGGTGTTGGGCATGGGGATGCTGGGAGCAGCTGGACTCGATCGTGGCGGGACCGGTCGCCCCGTGGGCAACTCTGGAACCGGTGGACCTGAGTCCGCCTGCGGCACCGCTCAGACCTCGGTCCCTTCCGGCACGCGGCATGGGCTCAGGCGGCAAACGGGACCCGGGCGACCTGTCCCGTCACTGTATGGGGCCGGGTCACCCCCACATTTTGCTGTGACCGTGGAGAGTGTGTTCAGGAGCCCGCCGTGACTCGGCCTCAGGGGTTCGTGCATGGGAAGAGTTGTGATTTGTGGGGTCCCCAGTCCCTTCTCTCTCCCCAGGGGAAGTCGTATTCTCTGAAGTTTTCCAGTGTTTGGGGAACAGGTCCTCAAATCCACGATCCTGCCCCCCAGCCTAGCTCTTCCTAGGACTGGCAGTGAATCCAAGATTTCCAGATCCTTCCCTGCATTCTGAAACGCCATTTTCCCGTCTCCACTTTCCAGCATCATTGTTAACTCTTTGTCCTCCATGGTGCATTTCAAACTGCGCGGTATTTTAATTTTTTTTTATAATGTCTCCACAGAACTCTTTCTAGAGACTAATTTTTGCCTGTGGTTATTTTACCGAGAGAGACGCAGAGAGAAAAACCACCCGGAACTCCGCTGCATGAAATCCCTGTGCCTCTCCCCCAGAATCTGTCCCGAGCACGGGCATCCTATGGGAAGTCCTGTGGGTGGAGGTTCCTCTTTGGAGACTTTTCTGGATGACCTGACCTGTTAGCACTGCCCCTGAGTTTGTGACTTTAATTCACTTTCTTTTAAGTCTCCGTTTTTCAACAAATGTAAAATGGGTTTAATCAATAGATCTTGAAAGAGGTTTAAAAAAAGTGAACTTAAGAAAAAGTTAAATGTTCTATTATTTCATCCCATGTATTAAAATATTTGTTTCCTTTTTTTCTTCCCAGGAGTGGGTGTAGTAACATTTCTACAGCCATCCTTTCTATTTGGATGTTTTCACATGTAGTCTCAGAACTTAGCCTTGTAAGACCTAGAGGTGTGTTCGATTGTGATTGTTTCCCAAACAATTTTTTGCCATGAAATAATAAACTGGCTATGCTTTCTGAAAAGAATAGATATTTTGTGTTTTCTTGTTGAACTAGAAAAAAATACCTTATGATTTTCTTCCATCCTTTACGCATAAACTCTGGATTTGAGTGAGTTTGCTGGATGTTCGATCAAACACTGGGTTTATCACTTTTAAAATATCAGTTGTGGTTCATAGGACCTGAGTGAGGAATAGAAGTCTGAGGGACAATGGCTCTAACCTTAGGGCCCCTTGAGCCTTCTAAGGGAAGTACTTAAAAGGCCCAGTTGGTTTTTCCCTGGGGAGCCTCCCCCTGCGTGTCTTACCTGCTCCCACCCACCAGGGAAGGAGCTTTTTCTACTGAAAGAAGCTGCAGAGCCCTGGAAAGTGGCGGAAGCCCGTGAACGTGGAGCGGGGGAGAGATGAGGTGGTATTGCTCTTTCTGAGGTTTGTAACTGTCCTTTCTTTGGCCCTGTTCCTAGACAGAGCTTTCAACCTTGCATCCACTATGTTGATGCACTCAGAGGAATCTGCATGTTACGGAAGTCTGGAAGATCAGGTTGTCTGTTTTGTGGACAAAAGGATTTTTGAATCTGGGAGTTCTTTTGGGTCAGAACCTTACATTGACTCTGGATGAGAATGGAAGGCTGAAGGAAGCAGTGTTTACATTATATCCTGAGAGCAGGGTCTGTGGAACTCCCAGAGTCCATTCCTGTGACTGCTCAGGTGTCCCCCAACCCACCAGGGACTGACTCCCAAGTATTGTATCCCATCAGGCGGAGTTAATCACAAGCTTGGGAAAGTGGGTTTTCCTTCTGAACTGTGGGGAAGCAGGCTGCTTATTCACCTGACTCCAGTATTTGCATTTCTTTCCTTGAATGTTTACACACTGCATATTGGAGTTACTCATTCTATGTAGTTCCCTTAGACTTTTGTGTTATTTCCTGTGTGAGCATATGAGAGTTTTAGTTTTTGGGCTTTGAAAATGTAAGTTGATTGAAAGATAAAGTGGGAGTAAGGCAAGAAATTCTGGAACCAAACAGAATATTTCTTCCTTTTAGGCAAGAGATCCTCCAGATATGAGATGGGTTATTTGAGCTTTCAGGTAGATTTTACATTTTCAGGTCAGTTTTTTATATGTGCATGTTCTTAAGAGCATTTTCAAAATTTAAATGCTATAGTGTTGGTAAGGCATAAGGCAAATGAATTCTTATTTTAATTGGTAGTGGGAAAACTATTCAAAATATATATAAATCTTTGAAAATCCTGAATACAGTGAATGGGTTGGACCCAAACCCTAATGCATTGTAGTATGTTACTTATTCCTATAATAACCCTCCAGCGTGAAATATAAGGAGACTCTATGATGCCTCTTGTTATTTTAGAAAGAAATTTGCAATTTTTCATGTTGTATGGCTTAAACTTTTCTAAGCATTAGTGTTCAAAAGGTTGAATCTTAGAAAGGTTTCATATAGACAAGTAAAAATTAAATTTGAAAGAGGAAAATAAAGGATATTAAAAATAAAAATGTGGTTTATATAACTTAAATATCTGTAAGATAAGGTCTAAAGAGGTGCACTGCCAGAAGATTTTGGTTCATTGCAGTGCTGTTGCTTCAGCCACCCCCAAAAAACCCAGGGTTGATCATTTCCTGAGCCTTGTGTTAGCATTTCTTTATATAAAAACAAGCAGTTAGGGATGCACATTTTTCTTACCCAGTTTATCCTTGTAACGAGCAGTCAGACTCCACAGTTTTTGATGTCTGCTTGCCCACAGCTTGAACCTCCCCCTCCCTCTTGTGCCCCAAACCTAGCCTAGCTGATGAGAAAGTCTGAATGTGTTCCCTTCTGGAGATAGCAGCTCAGATCACCAAAGCCCCTGCCCTTGGGCAAGAATTCTTGCCTCAGCTCAACCTCTAGCCACAGTGAGCAGCCAGCCCAGCTCTTTTCTTTCCTTGCTCTCTGAACCCATTTCAGAGCTGCTGGGGGAAGCTGGCCTTCCCTCTTTGGAGATCCACTGTGTGAGTCCTAAGCCATTTCCTACCTTCTGTGTTGGGATCAGTATGTGTCTTTGTGTGCACACACACACCACACTGTTACCAGTCTCAGCGGGGAGCCACACCTCTGCAGGTGACACCGTGAGCAGCATGTGCAGTCATGACCACCATCTGCGGGTCTGTCTTCTCTTGCTCTGACTGGCTCACCTGTTGTGCTGCCTGATGGCAGCATGCACTGTGGGCTCCTGGGTGCTGGGGGCTCATGCTGTGACCCGTGCTGTCCTATGTCACTCTGGTGACCCTATGAAGCCTCAAGTCTAGATGTTAAGCCCTCATTTAGGAGGAGTATGGAATTGGGGCCCTCCTTAAGTTAGTTTGGGCACCTGGTTTAAATCCCTAAAAATGCTTTGGGAATCTGCGTCCTGCTCCCTCTTGACACATGAAGAAATAACTATTGTCCCCCTCAGGACCCACAACCTTGTCTAGACTCTAATGCTCTTCTGGAGGAAGATATTCCTTGTTTACAAGTTTACTTGAGCCCATCTGTGCTGTTACTTGCCAATCGGCCCACCTTGAAAAGGATCCCCAAAAACAAAACATACAGGCTCTGGACTTGGTCACATTGCCGTCCACCAGCCTTCCTGTTCTGGCCTCAGGCACTGCTTCATAGTAGAGGCTGCAGCGACCTCCTCTCATGCCCCCTGGAGTTACCATAATGGCCTTACATTGTCTAGGTGCTTCAAGAATCTGCCCTAGACCCCAAAGTGTTCGCCATGAGAGCTGCAGTGGGCTCCGCTCACACCGCTGTCCTAACAGTAGACAATCCTGAGCAGGTGGCTCCATATCCAGCGGCCATTATGCTGTGGTACCAGGAAGTGGTACCCCAAGAGCTCAGTGCAGCTGTGGAGACCCCTCGAGACCAGACACAGGTGAACTGTGGCCCTCTGGCATATCCTGTGTGCAGGATGGGTGGCCTCCCCTCTTAGTCCATTGCCAGGAGCCATAGTGCTGAAAGAGGCCTTGCTTTCCCAGACCCCAGCTCCCTGGGGAGCTCCTGGTATTACCTGAATGAAAGCAATGGGAGTTCATAGACGGGAGGAACGACACCGCGCACGTCCCGTCATCACGGCGCCCAGGCAGAGTTGCTGCTTTTCATCGCTTAACCGGACATCCTGATATGGGATGGGACTCCAAGGTCCACACAGCTGACCAGACATCAGGCCGCCATCTCAGTGCTGACCAGCAGTGGCCCCATCAGCTGTGTTACAGTCGTTTGGAGGATTTACCCCTTGTCGTAAAACAATTCTGTGACTCGTGTGCTCCAGTGACCCGCAGTAGAGATCACGTTTACACTTGTTGCCATAGAGAGTAAGCTTGCAATATGAGAGCTCGGCCGAAAACACCTTATCCACATGGAGTTCCAGTCACTGCTGATAGGAACCTAGACACCCATTTCACTTTGCAGAATAGGCAGTGCCGGGGTCTTGAACAAGCGTTCAGTGGCAGATTGTCCTCTCTTCTCAGACGCAGGGTGTAGGCAATATAGAGCACCGTATGGTTTATTGAACTAAGTTCAGTTTAATGAAATGAAAGGTGCTCTGTGTCTATCATCAGTCAGTCACCGGGTGTGACTATTAATGTGTCTTTCTTCACTGTTTTTTTTTGTGTCTGGATTTTTCTTTACAGCAGTTTTAGGTTTACAGAAAACTTTAGTTCCCACTAATCTCTTTGCCTCTACATAGTTGGCCCTATTTTGTATTACTGCGGTGCATTTATGGCATTTGACGAACCAGTATGTATGCATTACAGTCCACAGTTGACATTAGTGTTGACACTATGGGTTGTGCGGACCCTGGGCTTTGGTCATGAAAAATAACTGCTGTCATTTCTGTGACATGGAGAACACTGTCACTGCTCCAAACATATCCTATGCTCCGCCTGTTCATTCACTGCTTCCTCCCACCCCCAAATCCCTGGCACCAAATGTTTTTTGCTGTCTCATAGTTTTGTCATTTCCAGAACTTGACTTCCCAGAACTCTGCTTGGAATCATACTATGTGCAGCCTAGTCATATTGAGTGTTTTCAGTTAGCAATATGATTTTAAGATTTCTCTTTCTGGCTTGATTCTTCTTTTTATCACTGGACAATATTTCATCATATGGATATTGTGATTATTTTTCCATTCACCTATCTGGATACCTTGGTTACCTGTAAGTCTTGGCAATCATGAATAAAGCTCAAATGTAGGGTTTTTTTTGTGGACATAAGTTTTCAGCTCAGTTGGGGAAATCTGAAGGATTGTGATTGCTGGGTAGTATGGTAAGAATAGCTTTAGTGTTTTAAGAAACTGCCATCTTCCAAAGTAGGCACACAATGGAATTTTCCATTCCCACCAGCAGTGAATGAGGGATCCTGTTACTCCACATCTTTGCCACCATTTGGTGTTCTCTGTGTTTTGAATTTTAGTCATTCATTGTATTAAGTGTCTGGTCATATATCCTTTTATTTGCGATTTCTAATAACACATGATGTTGAGCATCTTTTCATATGTTTATTTACCATCAGTACAACTTCATTGGTGAGATGTGTTCATATCTTCTCATTTTTAATTGTGTTATTTGTATTTTTTATTGTTGAGTTTTAAGAGTTCGTTGGACATTTTGAATACCCGTTCTTTATTAAATCAGTGTTTTGCAAAGATGTTCTTCCAGTCTGTAGTTTGTTTTCATTCTCAACATTGTCTTTCACAGAGCAAATTTTTGTTTTAATGGCATCAAACTTTTTTTTCTTTCATGGATCTTGATTTTGCTGATATATCTAAAAATAATCACCAAACCCCAAGGTAATCTAGATTTGCTCATATGTTAGCCTCTGAGAGTTTTGTAGTTTTGCATTTTACATACAGTCTATGATCCATTTTGTGTTAATTTTTGTGAAAGGTGTAAGATATGTTTAGATTTTTTTTTTCCAAAGTGGATGTCTACTTTTTCTGTCACTGTTTGTTGAAAAGACTTATGTTTTCTCCATTGAATTGCTTTTGGTCTTTTGTCAAAGCTGAATTGACAGTATTTGTTTGGATCTATAGGGAAGCATTATCTTTTGAATATTAACCATTTATCCTTTAACCTTACTTTACTCATATTAATTCAAGGAGTTTTTTTGTTACTGTGGATTCTTTGAGATTTGCTTCACTGATAATCATGTCATAGGCAACAAAAACAGTTTTATTTCTTACTTCCCATTCTGTATACCTTTTATTTCCTTTTCTTCTCTTATTGTATTAGCCTTGACTTCCAGTACTGTGTTGACTAAGACTGGTTAGCAGGCTTATCATTGCTTTCTTTTTAATCTTACTGGGAATGCATCTGGTTTCTCAACATTAAGTATGATGTCGGTTGCAGGTTTCTTGTAGATGGTCTTTCTAAGAAAAAGGAGTTCTTTATTCCTACTTTGCTATCATGAATGGATTCTGTCAAATGCTTTTACATTTTCCTTTTTAATTCCTGGTATAACTAATTTCTGCCTTTTCTTTTTTCTTACCTTGTAAAGAGTTTCTCAACTCTATTTTTTTTTTCAAAGAACCAGCTTTTGATTTTTTTCAATTGATTTCCCATAATTTTGTTTATTTCTTCACCGGTTTTTATTATTTCTCTTCTTGTGCCTACTTTGGGTTTAATTTACACTTTTGGTTTTGTAAGATAGGGGCTTAGTTTGCTGATCACAGATCAAGTTTTTCAAGTGTTTGCCTTCAATGCTGTAAAATTCCCCCTGGGAAGTGTTTTTGCAGGATCCTACAGATTTCAGTAACTTGTATTTTCATTTTCATTTTCATTTAGTTAAAAATAATTTTTAATTATATGGAAACTTCTTTGATCCATGAGTTATTTAGAAGCATGCTGTTTAATCTCCAAGTATCTCACAGTTTTTCCAGTATCTTTCTGTTACTAATGTCTACATTAATGCTTTGTGCTCTGAGTATATTTTCTATGCTTTCTCTTCTTTCAAATTTGTTAAAGTGTGTTTTATGTCCCAGAATGTGTTCTAGCTTTAAGTTATATTCCTGGACCCAATTTCAATGTGTGTATGGGGATCCACAAACCTCCAACAATTCTCAGACACCAGCTGGGTGTCCTCTGACACTATCTATCTTGCAAGACTGACCCGTCCCCAACATCAGACACCAGCCACAAGCCCAGAGGATCACCAGGCTGTACTTCTGACCTACTGGTGATAAATCAGAGAGATTCCCATGACCTCCTTGGGTTTAATAGAGGCCCTGTTAGCATCCTGGTTCCCCAAGTGTGCATGCTCTCGGAACAGAGAGAGAGGATTGAAAGGGGGTAAATACCCCTGTTTTTTTTGTCAGGGCTCCATTGCATAGTCATGATTAATTAAATCATTGGCGTTAACTGGTTCAACCTCCAGCTCCCCTACCCTCTCCCGTCCCTCAAGGTTGGGGATGGGAGCTGAAAGTTTCCACCCTCTAATCACATGGTTGGCCCTCTTGACAACTAGCCCTTGCCAAAACAGCCATTTACAAAACAAGACACCCATTTCTCTTTTATGGCTCTGAAGACAGACCAAATATATCTGAGGAATATATTTTGGTAATCTGAATGACCAAATATGAATTCCATATAAATCATCACATCACAGGTGCTGACCATGTGCAGCCAAAAATTGTCATATAACTTCGACTCCCTAAAAGTTTAGGTAATAGCCAGCTGTTTGACCAGAAACCTTACTGATACTGTCAACTCAACAAATATTTTATATGTTAGATGTATTGTATTCTGTATTCTTATAGTAAAGTAAGGTACAGAAAGGTTTTTTCAAATTGTCACAAATCTCCCAAGTATTTTCCTATATATATTTTTAAAAAGAAAATCTCTGTACAAGTGGACCTGTGCAGTTCAAACCTGTGTTGTATGAGTCAACTGTGATTTGCTAGAGTGGATCACAGAACTCAGAGAAAAACTTCTAGATTATCTATCTATCTATCTACTTACTTATCTTTTATAAAGTTACCATTGATATACAATCTTATGAAGGTTTCATGTGAAAAACAATGTGGTTACTACATTCATCCATATTATCGAGTACCCCCCATACCCCATTGTAGTCACTGTCCATAAGTGTAGTAAGATGCCACAGAGTCACTACTTGTCTTTGTGCTACACTGTCTTCCCCATGATCCACCCCACATCATGTGTGCTAATCATAATACTCCTCAATCCCCTTCTCCCTCCCTCCCCATCTGCCCTACCCCACTCCTCTCCTTTGGTAACTGCTAATCCCTTCTTGGAGTTTGTGAGTCTGCTGCTGTTTTGTTCCTTCAGTTTTGCTTCATTGTTATACTCCACAAATGAGGGAAATCATTTGGTATTTGTCTTTCTCTGCCTGACTTACTTCACTGAGCATAACACCCTCTAGCTCCATCCATGTTGTTGCAAACAGTAGGATTTGTTTCATTCTTATGGCTGAATAGTATTCCATTGTGTATATGTACCACATCTTCTTTATCCACTTATCTACCGAAGGACACTTAGGTTGCTTCTGTATCTTGACTATTGTAAACACTGCTACAGTAAACATAGGGGTGCATATGTCTTTTTGAATCTGAGAACTTGTTTTCATTGGGTAAATTCCTAGGAGTGGAATTCCTGGGTCAAATGGTATTTCTGTTTTTAGTTTTTTGAGGAACCTCCATATTGCTTTCCACAATGATTGAACTAGTTTACATTCCCACCATCAGTGTAAGAGGGCTCCCCTTTCTCAACATCCTTGCCAGCATTTGTTGTTCCTAGCCTTTTCCATGTTGGCCATTCTAACTTGTGTGAGCTGGTATCTCATTGTGGTTTTAATTTGCATTTCCCTGATAGTTAACTATGTGGAGCATCTTTTCATATGCCTGTTGGCCATCTGAATTTCTTCCTTGGAGAATTGTCTGTTCAGATCCTCCGCCCATTTTTTTAACAGGGTTATTTGCTTTTTGGGTGTTGAAGCGTGTGAGTTCTTTATATATTTTGGATGTTAACCCCTTGTCAAATATGTCATTTACAAATATATTCTCCCATAGTATAGGAGGCATTTTTGTTCTGTTGATGGTGTCCTTTCTGTACAGAAGCTTTTTAGCTTGATGTAGTCCCATGTGTTCATTTATGCTTTTGTTTCCATTGCCCAAGGAGATGCATTCAGCAAAAAGTTGCTCATGTTTATATTCAGAAGATTTTTGCCTATGTTTTCTTCTAAGACTTTTATGGTTTCATGACTCACATTCAAGTCTTTGATCCATTTTGAGTTTACTTTTGTGTATGGGGTTAGACAGTAATCCAGTTTAATTCTGTCACATGTAGTTGTTGAAGTGGCTGTCATTTCCCCATTGTGTGCCAATGGCTCCTTTATTGTATGTTAATTGACCATATATGCTTGTGTTTATGTCTGGGCTCTCTAGTCTGTTCCATTGGTCTGTGGGTCTGTTCTTGTGCCAGTACCAAATTGTTTTGAATACTGTAGCTTTGTAGTAGAGCTTAAAGCCGGGGAGTGTAATCCCCCCAGCTTTATTCTTCCTTCTCAGGATTGCTTTGGCGATTTGGGATCTTTTGTGGTTCCATATAAATTATAGAACTGTTTTCCCTAGTTCACTGAAGAATGCTGTTGGTATTTTGATAAGGATTGCATTGAATCTGTAAATTGCTTTAGGCAGGATCGCCATTTTGAAAATATTACTTCTTCCTATCCATGAGCACGGAATGGATTTCTATTTATTGGTATCATTAATTTCTCTCAAGAATGTCTTGTAGTTTTCAGGGTATAGGTCTTTCACTTCCTTACTTAGGTTTATTCCTAGGTATTTTATTCTTTTTGATGCAATTGTGAATGGAATTGTTTTCCTGATTTCTCTTTCTTCTAGTTCATCATTAGTGTATAGGAAGGCAACAGATTTCTGTGTATTATTTTGTATCCTGAAACTTTGCTGGATTCAGATATTAGGTCTAGTAGTTTGGGAGTAGATTCTTTAGGGTTTTTTATGTACAATATGTCATCTGCAAACAGTGACAGTTTAACTTCTTTGTTACCAGTCTGGATGCCTTTTATTTTTTTGTGTTGTCTGATTGCCATTACTAGGACCTCCAGAACTATGTTGAATAAAAGTGGGGAGAGTGGGCATCCTTGTCTTGTTCCCGATCTTAGAGGAAAAGCTTTCAGCTTCTCGTTGTTAAGTATGATGTTGGCTGTGGGTTTTTCATATATGGCTGTCGGTTTGTCATATATGGCCTTTATTATGTTGAGGTACTTGCCCTCTATATCCATTTTATTGAGAGTTTTTATCATGAATGGATGTTGAATTTTGTCAAATGCTTTTTCAGCATCTATGGAGATGATCATGTGGTTTTTGTCCTTCTTTTTGTTGATGTTGTGGACCATGTTGATGGATTTTTGAATGTTGTACCATCCTTGCATCTCTGGAATAAATCCTACTTGATCATGATGGATGATTTTTTTGATGTATTTTTGAATTCTGTTTGCTAATATTTTGTAGAGTATTTTTGCATCTATGTTCATCAGGGATATTGGTCTGTAATTTTCTTTTTTTGTGGTGTCTTTGCCTGGTTTTGGTATTAGATTGATGTTGGCCTCATAGAATGAGTTTGGAAGTATTCCCTTCTGTTCTACTGTTTGGAAAACTTCAAGGAGAATGGGTATTAGGCCCTTACTAAATGTTTGATGAAATTCAGTGGTGAAGCCATCTGGTCCAGGCCTTTTTTAGGTAGTTTTTGATTACCAATTCAATTTTGTTGCTGGTAATTGGTCTGTTCAGATTTCTGTTTCTTTCTGGGTCAGCCTTGGAAAGTTGTATTTTTCTAGAAAGCTGTCCATTTCTTCTAGGTTATCCAGTTTATTACCATAAAAATTTTCATAGCATTCTCTAATTCTTTGTATTTCTGTGGTGTCTGTAGTGATTTATCCTTTCTCATTTCTGATTCTGTTTATTTGTGTAGACTCTCTTGTTTTCTTGATAAGTCTGGCTAGGGGTTTATCTATTTTGTTTATTTTCTTGAAGAACCAGCTCTGCTTTCATTGATTCTTTCTATTGTTTTATTCTTCTCAATTTTACTTATTTCTGCTCTAATCTTTATTATGTCCCTCCTTCTACTGACTTTGTGCCCCTTTGTTCTTCTTTTTCTAGTTTTGTTAATTGTGAGTTTAGACTGTTCATATGGGATTGTTCTTTTCTGAGGTAGGCCTGTATTGCTATATACTTCCCTCTTAGCACAACCTTCACTGCATCCCACAGATTTTGCAATGTTGAGTTATTGTTGTCATTTGTCTCCATATATTGATTGATCTCTGTTTTTATTTGGTCATTGATTATGTAGGATCATGTTGTTAAGCCTCCATGTGCTTATGGACTTTTTCGAGTTTTTTGTGTAATTTATTTCTAGTTTCATATCTTTGTGGTCTGAGAAGCTGGTTGGTACAATTTCAATCTTTTAAAATTACTGAGGCTCTTTTTGTGGCCTAGTATATGATCTATTCTTGAAAATGTTCCATGTGCACTTGAGAAGAATGTGTATCCTGCTGCTTTTGGGTGTAGTATTCTGTAGATGTCTGTTAGGTCCATTTGTTCTAATGTGTTATTCAGTGCCTCTGTCTCCTTTCTTATTTTCTGTCTGGTTGATCTGTCCTTTGGAGTGAATGGTGTGTTGAAGTCTCCTAAAATGAATGCATTGCATTGTATTTCCCCCTTTAATTCTATTAGTATTTATTTCACATATGTAGGTGCTCCTGTGTTGGGTGCATAGATATTTATAATGGTTATATACTCTTGTTGGACTGACCCCTTTATCGTTATGTAATGTCCTTCTTTGTCTCTTGTGACTTTCTTTGTTTTGAAGTTTATTTTGTCTGATAGAAATACTGCAACTCCTGCTTTTTTCTTTTTCCGTCCCTTCACTTTTAGTCTGTGTATGTCTCTGGGTTTGAAGGCAGCATATAGATGGGTCTTGTTTTTTTATCCATTCGGTGACTCTATGTCTTTTGATTGGTACATTCATACAATTTACATTTAGGGTGATTATTGATAGGTATGTACTTATTGCCATTGCAGGGTTTAGATTAGTGGTTACCAAAGGTTCAAGGGTAACGTCCTCACTATCTAACAGTGTAATTTAGCTCACTTTTAGTATGCTATTACAAACAGAATCTAAAAGTTCATTTTTTTTTCCTCCTCCATTTTCTATGTATTAGGTGTATTCTGTACTCTTTGTCTATCCCTTGACTGACTTTGGAGCTAGTTGATTTGATTTTGCATCTGCTTAGTAATTAACAGTTCTACTTTCTTTACTATGGTTTTATTTCCTCTGGTGACAGCTAATTAGCCTTAGGAACACTTCCATCTATAGCAGTTCCTCCAAAATACAGTGTAGAGACCGTTTGTGGGAGTTAAATTCTCTCAGCTTTTGCTTATCTGGAAATTGTTTAATCCCTCTTTCAAATTTAAATGATAATCTTGACAGGTGGAATATTCTTGGTTCAGGCCCTTCTGCTTCATTGCATGAAATATATCATGCCACTCCCTTCTGGCCTGTAAGGTTTCTGTTGAGAAATCTGATGATAGCCTGATGGGTTTTCCTTTGTAGGCCTTGTTAAAAACAGCATATTCAGTGCATATTTTTAAATGGCTACTTTCTGGGGACAACGGTTTCCCTGTGACCTCAGTTCTGTGATGGATCTAAGAAGAGTTCTTGATTTTGAGTCAGGTTTTTTCCTTGTAAGGACAGGAATTTTTCTTTGTGCCAACACCTAAGCTCCTTACCTGCTAGACAAGCTCTGTTTTTTGATGTTTGATTGCTAGTTTAATGTTTGTCTTGGCAAACAGCCCCTGCCCTTGGGTGGGGTTAGAAGCCTACTCATTTAACAAAACAAGATGCTCATTTAAACTTTCATCCCTTCTCCTTCCCCCTTGTGCCTGGTGACGATAAGGCCTTGCTGCTCACTCCTTAGGCTCTGGAAGAGATTCCATCCACGGAGGCCCCTGCCTGTGTGCACAGACTCTCTCACCCGAGCCCACCCCCAACCTCCATAAAAACCTAGGGTGGGCTCCTTTCTTTGATTTTGCCAAGCATTTCCCAGGGCTCAAAAGGCTGCCTTACCTCCCCCAGCACTTCTGTTATGGAAGTCAGACCCTTTCATGCCCTGTGGGCATGGATGTGGTGTCACCAATTTAGACTTTTTGAACCATATTTCAGGTGGGGTCCCCCTCCGCAGGTGACTATAGGAGTTACAGAAAGGTAGCATGGTGTGTCATTATAATTGCTTAATTATTCTATTGATAATCTTCCACATCTTTCCACATGAGTACATGTCACCCATTTTTAAAAAGTAAGTATGATGGTAAGATTATGTAGCCAGTTTTGTTTTGTTTTAGCTCTTTCCAGTTTATTGTATGAAGGAGTTACATTAGTCCAAGTTAAAAGCAGACCCCCAGTGGTTACATTATACAAGCTGTAATGTTTTTAAACTTGTGACAAGGGATGTTTCCATTGCAAGGAAACCTCACTTAAGCTTCAGTGAACCAACAGCACTTAAAACCCATGAACTTTGAGCTGGTGGTCCTTAGTCCAGTCTCTACCAGAACTGGCATATGTTCTTGCACTGGTCACCTTGTAGCTGAATTACTTCTCCATATTCTGGCTGCTCAATTACACTACCATTGCAGGCAAATTTCTTAAATGCCTTCACTAGTTTCTTTTTATTGTAATCATCAGTGATCCTTTGGACACTAGTAAGAGTCTCCCTGACACTTCTCTTTTGAAGTCTTACTAGATATAATCCTTAGTGCCAGCGGGAAGCAGATCATCACCTTTACTTCCATCAGCAAAGAGGTGGAAAGAGTGGAGCTTCTGGGTAGCAGACATACAGTGCAATTCCTTTTCCTCCGTGGAAACGGTCTCGGAAGGCAGTGGCAGGAGAAGGGAGGAGCATTGGGAAGTGAGGGGGCTCAAGGGGAAGGCTGCCCAGTCCTCAGCACCAGCTCGATGACCGGGGCCTGTAGACAATTCTTTTAAAATGGAAACTTCTTACCAGTTTTTGCAGCCAAAGTCTGTGAATTAAAACTCAAAAGACTGCCACATCATGGGACAAACAGTAAAATTATGTTCTTCTCTACATTTAACTATTTAAATGTTTATCAAGTAAATATATGCAGGAAAGGATGTACAACAGGTTTTGCTGGAAATTTAATAATAATAGTAATGCAAACATCTTTGTAATCAAGCTTTGTAAATGGGTCTTGAGTGGTAGTTACATTCTCCCGATGTGCCCACCCAACTCTTTTCCCTTACGCACCATATTGTGCCCTAGGTCTTGATTCTTTAGTTACTCTTCATGCGTTTAACCATCTCTTCTTTTCACTAAGTGCTATTCTTCAGTCTTATCTGCTTTGACCTTCCAATAAAGGAGTATTAATAAAATTACATTCAAGTGACTTTGGTTGATTCTTTGCAACATTTCACAAATGCTGGTTACTCACCTATTCCAATGGTTATGGTGTTTGGGCTTTTTCAAGTTTAATTCTTATTCTCATTAAAAATACCGCTGTTGCCAGTTTGAGAAAGACAGGTGCACCCCTATGTTTATTGCAGCACTATTTACAATAGCCAAGAAATGGAAGCAACCTAAGTGCCCATCAGTAGATGAATGGATTAAGAAGATGTGGTACATATACACAATGGAATATTACGCAGCCATAAGAAAAAAAACAAATCCTACCATTTGCAACAACATGGATGGAGCTGGAGGGTATTATGCTCAGTGAAATAAGCCAAGCCGAAAAAGACAAGTACCAAATGATCTCACTCATATGTGGAGTATAAGAACAAGAAAAAAAAAAATGAAGGAACAAAACAGCAGCAGACTCACAGAACCCAAGAATGGACTAACAGTTACCAGAGGGAAAGGGACTGGGGAGATGGGTGGGAAGGGAGGGATAAGAGGGTAAAAGGGGCATTACGGTTGGCAGACATAGGGTGGGGAGGCACGGGGGGGACTGTACAGCTCAGAGAAGACAAGTAGTGATTCTCATCTCACTACACTGATGGACAGTGACTGTAATAGGGTTGGTGGGGGGGACCTGATGAAGGGGGTAGTTTAATCATCACAATATTGCGCATGTAATTGTAGGTTAATGATACTAAAATAAAATAAATTGTAAAAAAAAAATACCGCTGTTAGTCTTATGTCAGTCTCCAAGTTCAAATGCATAATAAATCCTCTAGAAACTGGAGAAACATTACTAAGCTGTAGGTCATGATCAAGTTCAAATCCCTATGAATCAGCAATAGAGTATATCTGTTGATGCTCCCTCCACTTGTGCATAATTATGTATTTTATCGACTATGGTCATTAACACTTATAATTACTAAATTGACTAATTTTTGTCCTAGTCAGTGTGAAATGTAATCTGCTTGACATTTTGTTTCATTATTTCCTCATTACCGAGCAGGTAGATCTTTTTTTCATAAGTGGCCCTACATCTTCTATTAAATAGATTTTGGTTATTCTCCCTTTTTCTATTTTTTTTATTGATGTGTAATTGACATCCCAATTTTTAACTGTGTGTCTGCTAAATCTTACTCTGCATACCTAACCTTTTAATATATGTGTATTACAGATTGTTCCTTCCACCTTGTTGTTTGTCTTTTTTACTCCCTTGGTTTTAGTAGACATGAATTGGTCAGTCTCTTGATTTAGGGCTTATTGTTTTTCTTTTTTCTTTTGCTATCATTAATGTACAATTACGTGAACAACATTACGGTTACTAGACTCTCCCCATTATCAAGTCCCCACCAAATATGCCATTACAGTCACTGTCCGTCAGTGAAGTAAGATGCTATAGAGTCACTACTTGTCTTCTCTGTGTTATACAGCCCTCCCCAACACCCCCCCCACTACATTATGTGTGCTAATCGTAATGCCCCTTTTTCCCCCTTATTCCTCCCTTCCCATCCATCTTCCCCAGTCCCTTTCCCTTTGGTAACTGTTAGTCCATTCTTGGATTCTGTGAGTCTGCTGCTGTTTTGTTCCTTCAGTTTTTCCTTTGTTCTTATACTCCACATATGAGTAAAATCATTTGGTACTTGTCTTTTTCCACCTGGCTTATTTCACTGATCATAATAAACTCTTAGCTCCATCCGTGTTGTTGCAAATGGTAGGATTTGTTTTCTTCTTACGGCTCAATAATATTCCATTGTGTATATGTACCACATCTTCTTCATTCATCTACTGATGGACACTTAGGTTGCTTCCATTTCTTGGTTATTGTAAATAGTGCTGCGATAAACATAGGGGTGCATATGTATTTTTCAAACTGGGCTGTTGCATTCTTAGGATAAATTCCTAGGAGTGGAATTCCTGGGTCAAATGGTATTTCTATTTTGAGTTTTTTGAGGAACCTCCATACTGCTTTCCACAATGGTTGAACTAGTTTACATTCCCACCAGCAGTGTAAGAGGGTTCCCCTTTCTCCACATCCTTGCCAACATCTGTTGTTGTTTGTGTTTTGGATGTTGGCCATCCTGACTGGTATGAGGTGATATCTCATTGTGGTTTTAATTTGCATTTCTCTGATGATTAGCGATGTGGAGCATCTTTTCATGTGCCTGTTGGCCATCTGAATTTCTTCTTTGGAGAAGTTATGTCCTCTCCCCATTTTTTTTTTTTACAATTTATTTTATTTTAGTATCATTAACCTACAATTACATGAGCAATATTGTGATGATTAAACTACCCCCTTCATCAGGTCCCCCCCACCAACCCTATTACAGTCACTGTCCATCAGTGTAGTGAGATGAGAATCACTACTTGTCTTCTCTGAGCTGTACAGTCCCCCGTGCCCCCCCCCATGTCTGCCAATCGTAATGCCCCTTTTACCCTCTTATCCCTCCCTTCCCACCCATCTCCCCAGTCCCTTTCTCTTTGGTAACTGTTAGTCCATTCTTGGGTTCTGTGAGTCTGCTGCTGTTTTGTTCCTTCTTTTTTTTTTTTTTTCTTTGTTCTTATACTCCACATATGAGTGAGATCATTTGGTACTTGTCTTTTTCGGCCTGGCTTATTTCACTGAGCATAATACCCTCTAGCTCCATCCATGTTGTTGCAAATGGTAGGATTTGTTTCTTTCTTATTGCTGCGTAATATTCCATTGTGTATATGTACCACATCTTCTTAATCCATTCATCTACTGATGGGCACTTAGGTTGCTTCCATTTCTTGGCTATTGTAAATAGTGCTGCAATAAACATAGGGGTGCATCTGTCTTTTTGAAACTGGGCTGCTGCATTCTTGGGGTAAATTCCTAGGAGTGGGATTCCTGGGTCATATGGTATTTCTATTTTGAGTTTTTTGAGGAACCTCCATACTGCTT
>JAQQAC010023519.1:9290248-9318641 GCA_029783875.1 Phataginus tricuspis | reverse complement strand
ACAGGGGGAATTACGCTCCCTGACTTCAAGCTCTACTACAAAGCCACAGTAATCAAGACAGTTTGGTACTGGCACAAAAACAGACCCACAGACCAGTGGAACAGAATAGAAAATCCAAACATTAACCCAAACACCTACAGTCAATTAATATTTGATAAAGGAGCCCTGGATATACAATGGGGAGATGACAGCCTCTTCAGCAGCTGGTGTTGGAAAAACTGGACAGCTACATGTAAGAGAATGAAACTGGACTACTGTCTAACCCCATACACAAAGGTAAACTCAAGGTGGATCAAAGACCTGAATGTAAATCATGAAACCATAAAACTCTTAGAAAAAAACATAGGCAAAAATCTCTTGGACATAAACATGAGCGACTTCTTCATGAACATATCCCCCCGGGCAAGGGAAACAAAAGCAAAAATAAACAAGTGGGACTATATCAAGCTGAAAAGCTTCTGTACAGCAATGGACACCATCAGTAAAACAAAAAGACATCCTACAATAGGGGAAAATATATTCATAAGTGATGTATCTGATAAGGGGTTGACATCCAAAATATATAAAGAACTCACGCACCTTAACAAACAAAAAGCAAATAATCCAATTAGGAAATGGGCACAGGACATGAATAGACACTTCTCTAAAGAAGAAATTCAGATGGCCAATAGGCACATGAAAAGATGCTCCACATCCCTAATCATCAGAGAAATGCAGATTAAAACCGCAATGAGATATCACCTCACACCAGTGAGGATGGCCAACATCCAAAACACAAACAAAAACAAATGTTGGCGAGGATGTGGAGAAAAGGGAACCCTCCTACATTACTGGTGGGAATGCAAATTAGTTCAACCATTGTGGAAAGCAGTATGGAGGTTCCTCAAAAAACTCAAAATAGAAATACCATATGACCCAGGAATCCCACTCCTAGGAATCTACCCCAAGAATGCAGCAGCCCAGTTTCAAAAAGACAGATGCACCCCTATGTTTATTGCAGCACTATTTACAATAGCCAAGAAATGGAAGCAACCTAAGTGTCCATCAGTAGATGAGTGGATTAAGAAGATGTGGTACATATACACGATGGAATATTATTCAGCCATAAGAAGGAAACAAATCCTACCATTTGCAACAACATGGATGGAGTTAGAAGGTATTATGCTCAGTGAAATAAGCCAAGCCGGAAAAGACAAGTATCAAATGATTTCACTCATATGTGGAGTATAAGAACCAAGAAAAAAACTGAAGGAACAAAACAGCAGCAGTCTCACAGAACCCAAGAACGGACTAATAGTTACCAAAGGGAAAGGGACTGGGGAAGAAGGGTGGGAAGGGAGGTATAAGAGGGTAAAAGGGGCATTGTGATTAGCAGACATAAGGTGGGGGGCCACGGAAAGGACTGTACAACTCAGAGAAGACAAGTAGTGATTCTCATCTCACTACGCTGATGGACAGTGACTGTAATAGGGTTCGTTGGGGGGACCTGAGGAAGGGAGTAGTTTAATCACCATAATATTGCTCATGTAATTGTAAGTTAATGATACCAAAATAAATTGTTAAAAAAAAATCTTTTTCAGAGACCAACATATAGGGAAATTATATGGCTAAGAGATTTCAGTGTCCACATGTTGGGCTGTCATGTTCCTGTGACCCATGTGAGGGCACAGAAATGAGGGAAGTGAGAGGACAGCGTCTAGAAGTGATTCTCCACTGCCTCCTGAAATTGAAGAAAGGAAGTTTTGTGCTGTTGTAGAGTAATTCACTACTGAACACTTCATGTGTGTTATATACATTCACTTCTATCGTGGCTTGCAAAGAACTCCCTTGCTAATTGTTACTCTTGCTCGGTTCTTCAAGCTCAGCAAGGCCAAGGGTGCACTGTATGGTTCTGCCAGAAAGAGCTCTTCTAGAATCTTATCTCAGTAAATGTGTGTATATGCGCTAAAAACTGGTGAGAAGCAGCTCTGAGACTCATAAGCAGAAGGATTTAGTGGAGGTCTAAGTTGTCTTTCTTTTTTATACCTGAGCTCTAGCTTCTGAATAGCTTCATAGCCCCATTAAATGGGACAGATAAAAAGGAATAACCAAGTATCTGACAAGTATTTTTATAGACAAGTCAAAATTAATACTTCTCCACCAGAACATTTTCATTCAGCCACCTGCATCTAACTATTTCTGAGGGCCTGGAGTACCTCAGGACAATATGGCCAGCTTCCTAGTCATAAGTCAAATTTCCACAGGCCTCCTGGTCTCTCCTGTTTGGGAATGGAAATGTTTCTTTCATAGGGAATGGAAAGTCTTAAAATGGATGTTTATCTTTCATTTGTATAGCATTTCTCTCATTTCTTTGAACCTCGCAATGAGAGAACAATGACTTGAACGTAGTAAAAATGTAGAAATTATTTTATGTGTTCATGATGCTGTTAAAATTATGAGGAAATGATTATGTATAGCAAGAATTCTGATGACCAAGTCATAGAATATTTTGCAATCACAGAGCCTTATGTGAACTTAGTATGAATTGACTGTAGATTCCTAGTATTTGTTTCACCCATCTTCTTGTATCATGTGGATGTTTTAGGATTCAATGAGTTTTGAAGATGTAGCTATAAACTTCAGCCTGGAGGAGTGGGCACTGCTGGATCCTTCTCAGAAGAAACTTTACAGAGATGTGATGCGGGAAACATTGAGGAACCTGGCCTCAATAGGTAAGGATGCCATTACTTCACTTAATTAGATTGTGTTTCTTGCCTGATATGGTTTATAATTTGAAATGGGGAAAGGAATTACTTTGGTAAATAAATCAGGCATGGTCAGAGCTCATCATGGACCTTTAACATAATAATAATTCTATAATTTAGTGACTTTTCTGGGTCTACATTTTAGGGAAAAAATGGGAAGACTGTAACATTGAAGATCAGTACAAAAAGCAGGGAAGAAATCTAAGGTGAGTTGCACTCACAGCAGAAAGAAGTGTCTTACAAGGGTATCTTTCTATGTCATAAAAAATTTTAAATCAAGAAGACAAAAGACATCCCAACTTCAGCTTCAAATGTATTTTTTCCAAAAATCTTCATCAAAAATGTTTTCTTAAATGTGACATGTTCAGCATTTGCCAAATAGTTCACTTAGAAATAGTATTCAGAAATCCGTATATAAATATGAATGCCTTGATAACAGTTTATGGTTGTGCCCCTCTTGCAGAACATCTTCATTTTCAAACAACTCAGGGCATAAAGCCTATACTTTGCCAGTTAATGGTGAAAATGTAATTTTAGTTTTTACTAGGAAATATAAAGCCATTAAAAGAAATCAATAATGTGCTCCTGATTTTATTTTTTACAGAAGTCATATAGTAGAGAGACTCTGTGAAAGTAAAGAAAGTAGTCAACATGGAGAAAACTTCGGCCAGATTCCAAATCATAATTTAAACAAGAAAACTTCTGAAGTAGTAAAACCATGGGAATGCAGTATGTGTGGAAAAGCCTTCATGCGGCATTCATCCCTTAATAGGCACAAAAGATCTCACACTTTGCCCAAACTATACAAGTATCAGGAATATGGAAAGAAGCCTTATAAATGTAAGGAATGTGGAAAAGCCTTCAGTTATCTCCGACCTTTTCAAAAACATGAAAGAAATCACAGTATAGAGAAATCCTACAAATGTAAGGAATGTGGGAAATCTTTTAGGTATCGCCAGTCTGTTAGAAAACATGAAAGGACTCACACTGGAGAGAAACCCTATCAATGTAAACAATGTGGAAAAGCCTTTAGATATCATCAAACTTTTCAAACACATGAAAGGACTCACACAGGAGAGAAGCCCTATGAGTGTAAGCTATGTGGTAAAGCCCTCAGTTGTCCCAGTTCCTTTCGAAGTCATGAAAGAACTCACACTGGAGAAAAACCCTATGAGTGTAAAAAGTGCAGTAAAGCCTTCAGTTGCCCCAGTTCTCTTCGAAAACATGAAAGAACTCATACTGGAGAGAAACCCTATGACTGTAAAGAATGTGGGAAAGCCTTCATTTCTCTCGGAAGCTTTCAGAGACATATGATAACGCACACTGGAGTTGGACCTTATAAATGTAAGGAATGTGGGAAAGCATTCAATTGTCCCAGTTCTTATCGAATACATGAAAGATCTCACACTGGAGAAAAACCCTATGAATGTAAGCAATGTGGTAGAGCCTTCAGTTGTTCCAGTTCCTTTCGAACACATGAAAGAACTCATACTGGAGAAAAACCCTACCAATGTAAGGAATGTGGGAAAGCCTTCCATTGGCTCACCACTTTTCAAGTCCATGTGCGAACTCACACTGGAGAGAAACCCTATATATGCAAGCAGTGTGGTAAAGCCCTCAGTTGTCCCACTTCTTTTCGAAGACATGAAAGGACTCACACTGCTGAGAAACCCTATGAATGTAAACAGTGTGGGAAAACCTTCAGTTCTCCTCTGGGTTTGCAAATACATGGAAGAACTCACACTGGAGAGAAACCCTACAAATGTGAGGAATGTGGGAAAGCATTCGTTTCTCTGACCAGTTTCCGAAGACACATGATGACACACACTGGAGATGGACCTTATAAATGTAACGAATGTGGCAAAGCATTTAATTGTCCCAGTGCATTTCGAATACATGAAAGAACTCACACAGGGGAGAAACCCTATGAATGTAAAATATGTGGTAAAGCCTTCAGTTGTTCCAGTTATGTTCAAGTACATGAAAGAACTCATACTGGGGAGAAACCCTATGAATGTAAGGAATGTGGGAAAGCGTTCATTTATCGCACAACCTTTCGCGGACACATGAGAATGCACACTGGAGAGAAGCCCTATAAATGTAAAGATTGTGGGAAAGCCTTTAGTCGACCCAGTTCATTTAGAAGCCATGAAAGAATTCACACTGGAGAGAAACTTCTTGAATGTAAGCATTGTGGAAAAGCCTTCAATTGGCCCACATCCTTACATAAACATGTGATGAGAATGCACACTCGATAGACAAATTATAACTGAGAAATACAGGGAAATTTTCGGTCTTAGCAAATATAGTCATGTGAAAACACCACTAGAGAGAAATGCTATAAATGTAAGCAATACAGGAAAATCTGATGCAAATCAATTCACATGTAGTATTCCAGAAAATTCTAATGAAACAAATGTATTAAAAAGTTACAAACATGTATTGTCTCAATCGGTGATTTGTTCTGAAAGTCAATCTCTGGACTATGGATTCTGCTTGCTACTTTTCAAATGAACATTGAGTTGAGACAATTCTGTAAGTACTCCTTAGGCAGCTCTACTTAACCTTAGTAGATAGCATTTTTCCTTAGATCAGCTTACAAAATTGTCTTTTAAGATCTGTGGGTAAATTGAAGTCTATTTCTAATATGCAAGTAGGATTAATTTTTATATAGCTTTTAAACTGTCCTGTAAGTTAAGGGGCCATAGAATATTGACAATTTGGTATTTGTTGGGATTTTCCTTTTGGCCTCATGTGGCAGGTACTGGATATTCCTTACCCATTTATATATGTTCTTCCTTTCTTGTAAGAAAAAGTTTTCTTTTATCAGAAGAGTTTTATTCCACTTTCCTTGCTAATAAATAGTTCTCAAATTTGTAAGTACAAAAAGTTTATCATAGAATATAATCTCATTTGAATTGTTATTTACATCTTTTCCCTTCACTCTTTGTCATTCCTTCTGACTGTGATTTGGATAATAAGACTAACAGAAGAGACCTGTAATCAGGCAAACGACAAAATGAAAAATCGGAGATGGCTGTCCTGGAATGCCTTATTTCAGTGTGGGTAATGTGACCAACATTTTCTAGAGCCTTTTTTCTTTATGGTTCCATGTTCAAACTCACCAGGAGCCTCACTTGCATGAGATTTGGCAGGCAAAAGCAAAGAAGGCCTTAATTTTTGGAAGCATGGTACAGAGACAGCTGCACTGGAGTTTCACATATACCCTTCCTCCAGCCCATTTTCCTGATTCTTTGCCCTTCCAATCAAGAATATCATCAGTACCACTACCAATTACTTGACTTCCACTTTCTTGGGTTGTAAGTTTCCACAGATACCTCCTCAAGTCCCATGGCAAAGATGCAACAAATTTGGACAATGTTCTCTGAAGCGGTGAACCCCACATCTCTCGACTGTATTCATATAAGATGTAATTTATGTAGTAAACACCTTGTTCTGTTAATACTGCTAGTGACTGTGTTCCTATTCCACCAGCACAGCTGCAATCAAAAGGAACCATGGTGTTGCTTGTTCCTCTACTTTACTGTGCAGTGAGTTATGTGACCCAGGCCTCCATGTGACAATAAGCACCTTCTTTATATCAAGCAGATTGTGGGTATTTATGATTCCTCAAAGGTAAAAATTCCTCAGTACACTTTCAGTTATGTTTGTGATTAAAAAGTTCATATTTTTGTCAAATGCTTATGTAGGTGTTGCTGGATATGTTTTATTAGCTGTTCCAGATACTGTATACTAACAAATGTTAATTTTTGCATTTCCTGATAAGGTATATTAAAATATCCCATTGCAATTGTGGATTTTCAGATCAACTTATAATTTTGTCACAGTCAATATAAATTCTGAGTTAATAATCACCTGTGCATACAAATTCAAATATTTTTTTCCACAAACTTTTATCTTTTATTCTGTTAATACAGTATTTGTCATGAAAGTAATTTCTTACCATTACCAAGAACTTATATCATGGTTTTGTCAGTGTCTTTTTGCCAGAGACTACCAGGATGACATACGTACTAGAGGGATGTAATGAACTGTGGGAATGAGGATGACCACAAACCATAAATGACAGTGGGTTGGACTAGTGTGTTCAAAAGGTCTTCCTTTTTATAAGAATTTGGACTTGTGAGAGTAATAGACGTTTATTCTCTTTTGTACATTTAAAAAGCCATGTTTACAGGGAAATTGGGAAACAAGCACATCCAGAGACCCAGAGAAGACCCACACCCTGAAAAAGCCTGAGTTGAAACCTTAAGCCTTCATGCCAGACTTATAGTGGAGGTCTTCCCATGCATGGAGCCGTCTGCAAAGAGCAGGGGATATGGCTGTTTGTTCAAATGCCCAGTTTTTAACAACAGATCACAAAGCATACAAAGAAAATGGGAAACTTAAGGAAACAAACCGGTTCACTTAAAGGAACAAAATAAATTCTAAATCTCCAGAAAACATATCTAAAGAAACAAGCTTAAAAGTGGACTTTAAAATAAGTCTTGAGGAGCTCTCTAAAGAAATGGCTTTCAGACTTAATAGACAAAGACTTAAACAATAGTTAAAGAGCTGAAGAGTAAAACAGAACTAAAGCCAGGAAAAGAACATAGGAACAAAGAATTATCAAGGAAATTATTTTTAAAATAACCAAATTCTGGAGCTGAAGTATACAAGAACTGAATTGAGAAATTCAGTGGAGGGATCAACAGCAGACTTGAACAGGCAGGAAAAAATCAGTGGACTTGAAAACAGGTCATTTGAAATAAGTCTGAAGAGCAGAAAAAAAGTGAGCAGATCAAGGAACTTAGGAGGCAACCGTTAAGCCAAACAATATGCACATTATGGGAGTCCCAGAAGGAGAAGAGGGAAGGAAAGGAGCAGAGAGTTTATTTGAAGAAATAATAGTTTTTTTTCCTGATCTTTTGTCTGTTCCTTCTGGTACTCTGATTATGCATTTGCTAATGTACTTAGAGTTCCACATTTTCCAAAGGCTGTCTTCATTTTCCTTCATTGCTTTGCCTCTGTTTTCAGATTGCATAATCTCTACCCATCTGTATCTTCTCTTTGTTGATATTCTTGGCATGGCATTACCATCGTGCTTCTTTAAACATGGTTTCCCTTAGTTCATTGAGCATTTTGGTAATGGCTGCTTTGAAATCTTTGTCAAATCCATCACCTAGATGCTCTGACAGGCAGTTTCTGTTTGCTTTTTTCCTGTTTTTAGGTCACTCCTTTCTGTGTCTTTCATGTGTCATGAAGTTTCAGTTGGAAATCTGACACTCCAGATCATCTGCTTTCCAGAGCTGCTTGTTCATTTAGTGACTGACAGTGATGTCTATTTTGCCCGCATGTGAACCTCTGATCTCCCAGGGCACAGCCTTGGGTGTGCCTCCAGTCACACTAGATGACTGTTTTTGACAGCGCTCTCATCAGCTGGCATACTGGCACTGCAGGCTGATCGCACAGTTGCTTTTTATATACTAGCGATTAAAAACTCGAAATTGAAATGAAGAAAACTTCACCATAGCATCAAAAGAAAAACACCATTTTGGAATTAAAAGTTCTGTGGACCCTCTCCCAGCATAATGAATAAAAATTAAAAATTGAAAACCTAATTATTTGAAGGCTCTGAAAGTCCTTAGGACATTTAGCAAATGGAGAACCATTCAATGCTCTAGGACATAAATTGTGCTCTAGGACATAAATTGCTCCAGAGTCTGGCCCAGTTTAATTCCTGCTCCTTTGTAGACATAGTTTTTGAGCACAGTGTTTGAGGTTTGTTCTGATCCCACCATGGCTTTTCTTATCTCTTTCCCTGGTTGGTAAACTAGCTGGCCTACTCGTTTTGTTTGCTCTCATAAAGCCACTAGCCTTCTCTTCATAGCTTACTACCAAAACTCCATTGTTTCTGAGAGTACCCTTAGTCTTGAATTTCTACACATTTGTTTCAAATAAAGTCAGCTCCTTTGGAGAAAGTTTTGGGAACTGTCTGTTCTTAGGGACTGCTTTTGCCTCTAAGCAAAATATTTGAGCCACAGCTGTTTGGCTATGGGTGGAGACATTGGCCTGCTTCTTAGTAACCCCTGCTTTAAGAGGACACTAGGTTTGGTTCCAAGCCTCTGGTCTTGTTGGCTCGCCTCTCATGGTGTAGAACGTAGCACCCTATCAGTGAGCTAGGGCGAGGGCAGCTGGGGCTCTAGCATTCCCGATGTGCCATGCCTGAGGCGGAGTCTCCACCCTGTTGATGACAAGCCACTGGAAAAAATAAAAAATGAGCCCCTGAATTTCTTGCTTTGATCATCTGGAGTGAGCTTCTGTAATAATGTAGCTGGGAGGGCATAAGAAATGCTAGTGACTGCTTTTTTCTGGAAAACAGCCTTGACAGAGCCAGGGGGTAGAGGAATCCTTGTGTTCTTGGCTACCCCTTCCCGAGTGGAGTTTCTATCACATTTATCTGGAGAGCCAAAGCAAATTGTGGTTCAAATGCCAGAGACTCAACTGTTATTGAGTAGATTTTATTGAATGGTTCTCCATTTGCTAAATGTCCTAAGGACTTTCAGAGCCTTCAAATAATTAGGTTTTCAATTTTTAATTTTTATTCATTATGCTGGGAGAGGGTCCACAGAACTTTTAATTCCAAAATGGTGTTTTTCTTTTGATGCTGTGGTGAAGTTTTCTTCATTTCAATTTCGAGTTTTTAATCGCTAGTATATAACAGTATAGCTAGTTCTTATATATTGATCTTGTATTTTCTGATCTTGCTATGAGTTCTAGTAGTTTTTTTCCCTTATACTTTTTAAGAATGTCTACAAACAAGACCATATTATATGTAAATACAGGTGTACTTCTTTCTTTGTAATCTTTGTTCCTTTATTTCTTGCCTTGCACTTGCTAGGTGTTCCAGGACAATTTTGCCTAGAAGTACTGGAAGGGAACCCCTTTATTTCCATTCTTGGGGACAATGCATTCAGTCTTATACCACAAAGTTGGATGTTACCTATAGGCTTTGAAATTGTTTCCTTCTAGATTTAATTTAGTGATAATTATCAAGGCTGCATGTTGGATTTTCCTCACATTTTGTTTTCTAGCTGGTGATCATTCTGTGGTCCTTTAGTCTTTTAATATGATGTCTTAACATTGATTTTCAAATGTTACATCCTCTCTTGCCTCCTTGGACAAGTTCCATGTCATTGTAGTGGGCAAATTACACTTTTTATGCATTGATGTATCATTTATCAATATTTTTTAAGGTTTTATGTCTGTGAGGGTCATTCATTTGTCGGTTGTTGGTTTGCTTGTTTTTTCCCTCGTAGTCTACCCATATCTGCTTTTCCAGTGTTTTTTCTTTACAGTTTTTTTGAAGTGTCAATATTTAAAGTGTACATCACTGCGTCTTGACACAAGTATACAATGTGAAAGTTTCCACACCATTTTTTTCATGATGTCTTTGTCTAGCCTTGGTAAAATGGTTTATATGTAGTTCTCCCTCTCATTGGTGTTATTGCTTCTTTAAACATATTGTGCAATTCCAGCAGTGAAGCTGTCTGAGCCAGTAACCCTTATGGGAGTATTTTTACTTCTTCAATTTCTTTACTTGATGGAGGCCTATTCAAATTTTCTCTCTCTGTTTCTTCTTGAGTCTTGCTTGGCAGGTGTGTATTGCTAGGAATTTTCCATTTCAGATAAATTATTTAATCTGTTGGCATAAAGTAGTTGATACGATTCCCTTGTAGCTTTTAAAATCTCAGGTATGTCTGTAGTCCTTTTGGGGGAAGGGTACGTTTGGGTTTTGGGTTGTTTTTTTTTTTCTCTTGTTAATTTGTGTCTTCATTTTTTCTTAGTCCTACTTTGGTTTTATCAACTTTCTTGATCTTGTCAAAGAACCAGCATTTAGTTGTTTATTTTCTCTTTGGTTTTCTGGTTTTTTATTTCATTGATTTCTGCTTCCATTTTTTTTTTTTAATGTTTGATTTGGATACGCTTTTCTCTTTCTAGTTTTGTGAAGTTGAAACTTAGATTATTGATTTTAGATCATTCTTCCTTTGTATTTAAAACTATAAATTTGACCCTGAACTTCTCTGTGCATATGCCATAAGTTTTGATAGTCTATTTTCATATTTATTTACTTCAAGATACTTTTCCAACTTTTGAAACTTTTTGATTTTTTTTTTTAATTCCTTTTTGTGATTTGAATTACTTTGATTTCTCCTAGGATCCGAGGCAATTTTAAAAGTTATATTCCTTTGTATATAATTAGCATCTTTTCCCATTAAAATGGCATATTCATTCATATTATAAAAATTCATATGCGCTGCAGCCAGATCGTATAGTATTTCCCTCTGTCGCCCTCTACTGAGAGAGATCATGGCTCCTCCGTGGTGTCTGGAGCCGCTACAATGAGTCACCACCCTCACAGTGAGCCCATAACTCAACTGTGTTGTGCAGGTGTGTTCCTAGTGCTCTCTGGCTGCAGGGCCAACAGGATTATAAGAGAATACCATGAGCAATTATAAACAAACGAATTGGGTAATCGAGATTAAATGGCCAAATTCCTAGAAACACACAATACTCCAAAACTGAACCATGAAGAAATAAAAAATCTGACTAGATGTACAACTAGTAAAGAGAAATAATCATCAAACACCTCCCAGCAAAGAAAAGGGCAGAACCATATGGCTTCACTGGTGAGTTCTACCACATATTTAAAGAATTAACACCAGTATTTCTCAAACTCTTCAAAAGTAATTGAAAAGAACACTTATTGACTCATTGAGGCCAGCAGTGCCCAGATTCCAAAGTCAAAGACACTACAAGAAAAAAAGCAGTATCCCTGATAAATGTTGATACAGAAATTCTCAAACACTATTGGTAAACCAAATTCAGCATATTAAAAGCATTCTACACCATCACAAATTGGGTCATAAATGCACTTACCCATGGTTCAACACGTGAAAATCAATCCATGTGATACACTTCATTAGCAGAATCATCCCAATTGATGAAGAAGAGGCAATTATCAAAATTCAACATCCTTTCATGAGTTAAAAAACAAACTAGGAATAGAAGGAAATTACCTCAACATACTAAAGGCTGTATATGAAAAGCCCACAGCTACCATGGTCAACAGTGAAAGGCTAAAAGGCTTTTTCTTTAAGATCAGGAACAGGACAAGCATGCCTGCTTTCACCACTTCTACTCACCATATTACTGAAAATCCTAGCCAGAGCAATTACATAAGAAAAAGTAAAAGTCATCCAAATCAGAAAGAAAAAAGTAAAATTATCTGTTGACAGACAACATGAATCTCATATTTCAAAAACTAGTCCACACATAAGTTAGAACTTAAAAATTCAGGAGATAGGCCGAATACAGAATCAACATGCAGAAATCAGTTGTGTTTCCATAGATCAACAGTGAACAATTCAAAAGGGAAGTTAAAACTATTTCATTTACGATGGCATCAAGAAGAGTAAAATACTTAGAAATAAACCTAACAAGCTGGCAAGAGATTGTACACTGAAAATTACAAATGTTACTGAAAGAATTGGAAGATGGACCAATAAATGGAGGGACATCCTATGTTTGTGAATTGGGAGACAATATTAAGATGTCAGTACTACCCAAATCTGCAGATTCAGCGTGGTCCAACAATATTTTTAAATGCAGAAATAGACAAAACACATTCTGAAATTCACATGGAATTTCTGGTACCTCAAATAGCCAAAACCGTTATTAAATAGAAAAAGTTGGAGGTCTCACACTTCTTGATCTCAAAACGTACTCAAAGCTCCAGTAATCAGAGCAATGCGGTACTGGCCTTAAGGCAGACATGTAGAGGAGGGAAGGGGCTTAGATAAATCTGCAGGCACACCCAGTAACCGGAGAGTTTTGGGGAGGGTGCTATGAGCTCAGCCATAGTCTCATGTAGGGCCTGGCATTAAAAACACCAGGAGAGGGAGAAACATTTGGCGGGGGGTGAGGGGAGGGTGCCTTCTACAGGTAAGCCCCAGTCAGCACCACATCTGGACTTGGGTGCCCTCCTTGGGCCTCCCACTCAGCCTGGACGAGCCCTCCCCTTAGGAGAGAGAAACGCGTCTGGGGAAGGCACATCCTAAAAGTGGGGCCCTCAAGGTGTAGGGTTGGAGAGGCTTCTTAATGAGCCTCCGTGTCTGGCCCAAGCCAGTCCCAACTTCTGGCAGGAGATGAAAATATACAGGTGGCATTTCCAGTGCTTGGAACCTGTTTTGGCCTGAGTTGTGTCACCCCTAAAATTTACATTTTGAAGTTCTAACTGCCAGTATCTGAGAACATGAGCTTATTTGGGAATAGGGACATGGCAGATGTAATTAATCGAGTCACTGGAGTCAGCCGTCATCCATTATGACTGATGGTGGTGTAAAATGGGGAAATTTGGACACAGACTCACAACCGAAGGAGAAAGCCATATAGAGAAGGAAATGTCAGGGTGATGTTTCTGTAAGTCAGGACACACCCAAGATTGCCAGCAGCCACCAGAAGCCTCAGGAGAGAGGCATGGGACAGATTCTCCCTCAAAGACCCAGTGAAAAACAACCCTGCTCACACCTTGAGCTCGGACTTCTAAGCTCCAGAACCATAAGACACATTTCTGTTTAGGTGGCCCAGCTCGGAGTACTTTGTTACAGCCGCCCTAACAAACTAATACAGAACTCATGGGACTGCATCCTGGCCCTAGATGCTCTCCACAGGCTATTTAGAAAATATTTGGAGAGATGCTTCAAACGTCTGTAACTCGTGGGACCAAGAACACATCCAGGGCATCCTCCCAGGCCTTCCCAGCCGGACTTGGCCTGTGCCCCAGCCACAAAGGCAATTTAGAAAAGTTCTCAGGAAGTGCATCAGATGACCAGGCCTCATGCAGGAGAGCAGCTTGGCCCAGTGAGTTCTCCCAGGGTATCCCTAGAGGCCCAGGCTGCTGAGGGGGACTTAGAACATTTTGAAACATTCTAAAAGTGGGCCCCACATGGGACCACATTTGGGTTGGGGTCCACCTCCTTGGGCCTCCCTGTCCAGCCCAGGACGGTTACAGCCTCCTCAAGGTGTGACTCAGAATACTTTTGGGAGGCACTCTCTGTGACCCTCATGACCCATGCTGGACTGAGGCGTGACCCAGGGTGCCCTCTGCAAGCCTAGCAGGCTGACCGGGAATTGGAAATGTCTTTATGAACTGAATCAGATGACTAGGGCCGACACAAAACCTGGCAGCACAGACCGACATCCCCACTGATGGGGATTTACAGACATTTGGGGGGCACCTCCAATAAGCCCTTGATCACAGCCAGGTCTGGAGTGCCCTCACAGTGTGTCCCCAATTGGCCTGGGACAGTGCCTCCGTCCCTGGAGGGAGTTTTGGCAACATGTTCGGGAGGTGCATGTGCTACCATTGGAACACCTGTGACCCACTGGAACATGATGGCCAAATCCGTGTGCCCCCCTCCCAGTCATTACTGGTACCAGACAAGCTGGTTCTCTGTGACCATGAAGGCTGGAGGACTCGGGGCTCCCCCTTCCAGAGGAACACTTAGCAAAACTTCCAGAAAGCACACCCACTTTTTGGTTGGGGTGCCTTTCTTCAGCCTACTGACTGGCTGGTCCCTACGCCCCCTGAAGGGTCCTGGCGAGGTGCATTCATCAAACAGACTCCACCTGTGGCGACAGCCAGAGGCGGCCCTCACCAGCCCACACCACTAGACCCTTCTTGAGGGGAACCTGGACACATTTTCAAGGGATGAACGTAACAACCAGAACCACATATCACAGCTACAATAGGATTGTTCTCACCAGTCTCAGGGCCAGCCAGACCCTGGGTTAGTCATAGCCTGTGTAGAGGGACTTGGAAATGTCTCTGGGGTGTTTTCAACTACTGGGCCCTATCCAGGCTGTGGCAGGGCCAGGGGACCCTCCCGCAGCAGTTGGAAGGCCTCTGGCTGGCTTGTTGCTACAGAGACTTAGAAAAATTTTCAGGAGGCACATCCAGCAAACAGGTCCCACACGTGACAGCAACTCTCTGGTGCAGGGAGCTGACGTGGGGCCTTCCTCCCTCAGGAAATATTTTCAGGAGGTTCAGGTGATGACTGGATCTCACTGAGGACAGATGCTTGCCTGCCGGCCTGCTCAGGCCTTCTCTGCAGCCCCCTAAAGATCCAGCCTTCTAAGGCAGACAGAAAACTCTGGAAGGCCCACATGGGCATGAAGCCCCAGGATATCCTACTCAGAGCTCTCTGACTGGCCAGGGCCAGCACCCCGTGCTCACCCCAGGAAGGATGGGAACCTACACCCCAGGAGGTGCTTCGGATGACCAAGTGCTGACTGGGGACCGTGACCAGGTCCACAGTGCCCAGCCCTGGGCCCCTCTGCTCGGCCCAGGATGGGCCCCACAGCAGCTAGAGGTAGCCTGGTGGGTCCCAGGCACCATCGATGGAGCTCCCTGGATGTCCCGGAGCTGATCTCCGAGTCATACTCCAGAGTACAACTCAGACATTTTTCAGTAGGCCACCCCAGTGACATCTGGGACTGTGGCCAAGCCAGGGGCACCCTTCAGGGGCCTCCCTGGCCGTCCCAGTCTCTCCCTCCCAAGAGGGCTTAAGAATATTTTTCAGGAGCACATTTGGCAACTCAGATCTACATGGAGCTGTGGTCAGGCCCGGGACACCTTCCATGTTGGTCCCCAGCCCACTTGGATGTTGCCTCCCTCTAGACAGGGAGTTGGAAAGGTTTTCAAAGTCATGTATAATGAATAGGTCCCACGTATGACTGAGGCCGGGCCCAGAACACTCTCCCCCAGCCTCCCTGGATGCCTACAGCTGGTTGCTGCCTCCTGAGGGAAACAGAAAAGGAGTGGGAGTGGAGTGAGTAGTGCATCCAGCAACTGGAATGCCAGGACCTAGCCTCCTGAAAAGGTCATAGAAGCTCTTCAGAAGTTGCTCCCGTGACTGGGACCCAAGAGTGATAGCAGCTGAGCCCAAGGCACCCTCCGTTGATTTACTTGTCCAGCCGGGGCCAGTGCCTCCCATTCGGATGGGGACACGGATGTCTGCAGGAGACAGCACCAGGTGGATCCAGTATCAGGCCCCATGCAGAACCACAGCCAGGCCTGGGTGCCACCCCGAGTCTCCTTCTAGCCTGTGCCCAGTCCCCATCACCAAAGGATGGCTAGAGAGGTTTACAGGGGTGCAACCAGCCATCAGGCCCATGCAGGACTGAGGGAGGACCTAGGGCAACCTCCACCAGTCTCCTTGGCCAGTCCAGGACAATGCCTGCCTTCGGAAGTTTTGAACATGCATCCAGCAAATGGACCCCATGCATGATAGCAACTAGACTGGGGTACCCTCCTTGGGCCTCTCTGGTACATCGTTTTAGGAGAGACAGAAAAATTTTCAAGAGGCACGTCTGGCATGCAGGTCTACGGTGCCCTCCCCAGGGGTTGCTGGGTGGCCCAAGCTCATGCCTACTCCACTAAGGGAAACAGAAATACTCTCTGGAAGTACGTCCAACAGTCAGGGGCCCATGCATCTGAGCACTGGTCCCCACACGGGCCTGGGATGTCCTCCCCAACATCCATACACCTTCAGGAACCTGCACAAGAAGGTCATGGTTGGAGGGTAAGTCATTTCCACTTCCTTTATCCCCAAGTCTCCTTCCTCCATAATGGACCCCAGAGCACACCAGGGCATGCCAGTCTCTCTGCCTGTCTCCTAGGAGGCCCGAAGCTCCAGCCTTCCTGTTCAAAGGCCAGGTCTGGGAGGCCTGGGCATGTATCTGGTTGTCTGCACCCAGGTCTGCCACAGGCCTGCCCTCAGTGTCTTCTCGAGATAGTTGTACCACAGCCTGGGTGGATGGAGCGGCTCAGCAGGAATGGAGGACAGCAGGCTGGGGTCAGCTGGGGTTGGCTGATCTTTGTCAAATTCCATCCACCTCAGAAAACAAAAACAGAAAGCACACTCAGTCACATGTTGACCTGAGTCTCCTAGTGGCATTTTAATGGCTTTTGTTAGTGGCAGCAGCAGCAAGAGGAGGGGAGAGTTTGTCTTGCCCCGGGAGGAGGGCACCCTGCCCCCAGAGGGTCTAGCCATCCGCGTTCCATTGGACCGAGGCCAGGAAGGTGCGGATTTCCATGGGCTGCAGCGTGATGGTGGCAAGGTCCAGCAGGGGGAAGGAGGGACGGCGTGTGGGGACTGGGCCTGGGGAGACAGAAGGGAAGAGTGAGGGGCACAGACTTCCCCTGCCCCAGCCCATCCTGGCACTCCCTCCCCTGAGCCATACACTCCCGTATCTGTCCCCAGGACCAGAGTCCCAAAGCCCTCTTCACTGACTGACCACTTCCTTCACACCCTCAAGCCAACCCCAGGACACCACTCTCCACCCCCGAAATAGATACTGATGAGACTGAAGCCTTGTTTGCAGCCCTGAACTCCATCATCAAGCCCTCAGGACCCCCCGCTGGCTTGCTGGACCTACTTTAGACCCTTAAACCCCTAACCTGGATCTGAATATCACCCCAAACCCTTGAGCTCTACAGTGGGTCCTGGCCAACATTCCCACCCAGGCCTCCCACCCGTGCTTGGTGTCCACTGGAGCCTGGAGGCGCCGGCTCGGAGCTGGTTGGCCGCCAGCATGGTCTCCTGCAGGGAGGTGATGGTGAAGGTGGAGAACAGGTCCTGCGGGTAGTGGAAGGGCCGGGCTGAGAGGGGACGAAGCGGGGTTTCCCTCTCCCTTCTCTAGCCTCCCTCTTGTCTCCTCTGCCCTCCTCACCCTCAAGTCCAAGGTCACCGGGGAGCTCAGGTTGCCGACCGGGTCCTCTCCTACTGCGAACTGGTGTTCCAATCGCAGCAACAGCGTTTTCGGGCCCCAGCGGGCCAGCGTGAGCAGGCGTACCGAGGGCGGCAGCTCCCGGCGCAGCCCGGAGAACTGCGAAGGGAGCGGGCTTAACCGCGGTCAGGAGGCGGGACTCGCATGGGGAGGGACGGGGCTTAGCCGGGAACAGGCTGGGGCCAGGGCCGGGGGGCTGGGGAATGAGGCGTGAGGGGCGGGGCTAGAGCTGAGGCTGTGCCAGGACCGTCCCGGCGGGGTGCAGGCGCGACCGGGCGCTGAGTGCGCCGGACTGGCTTTTGGGGCCTCCCCAGGACTTCGGGGCAGCGGAGGCGGGTCCCCGCTAAGCCTAGGAAACCGCCGCGCCGCGGGCTTTAATCGGGTCTTCCCTTTCTGCCGGCCCCACGCCCCTCACCTGCTTCCGCGGGGCCACCTCGAGCCGGTAGGGGGCGCCGCCACCCGGGGCCAGCACCACCTGCGGGGCCAGGACCTCTTTCTCCGCCTGCAACCGGTGCCCGGCGGCCGCAGTCCGGGCCCTGTCGAGCAGCACGAGGTGGCGCCCTCGCACCCACAGCCCCGAGCTGTCCTCCCGCAGCGGCTCCCCGACGCCACGCCCATCGTCTTTCAGCAGCCTTCGGTGCACCTGCGGAGAGGCCAAGAGACGGCGAGGGCCAGAAATTGGGTCAGGGCTGGTGGGACTTTCCGGAGATATTAAGAGTGGGGGAATGGGTGAGGAGGCAGGTCTGGCAGGGGACCCCAGCAGATGTGGGTTCCCGACCAGGCAAGGGACTAGGGCCGGGGAGGTAAGAATCAAACGGGCCATGGACGGGATACGTCAGGTCCAGGAGGGTCACTGGGTACTGATTGGAGAAAAATGTGGAGCGAACATCTCACATAGAAATGGAGGTCTCAGCTTAGTGGGGACCACAAACGGGGGGGGGCGGGGGCGGGGACACCCAGCAAAAAGAGGGCAACCTGCTTCAAGGTCCCGCAGGGGGCCAGGCGGGAGCTAGTGGAAGGAGCCTGGACTAGCTGGGGCTCGGCCACTCACCATGAGCTCTAGGGAGCCCTCCTTCAGGCTGCTGCCCCCCTGGGAGCGGTCCGTCAGCACAGTCAGCTGCAGGTTCCCATCCTGGGGGACGAGGGGCGGGGATGGTGGCGTCTGCCAGGACGGGTGGGAGAGGCCAAGAATGAGGGGTGACCCCCACTCTGCGCAGGGGTGTTGGGAAGGGTTACCGTGATGTAAATGCGGCTGTTCACTGGATAATAGTTTCCCGCCACGGGCTCAGTCTGGTTCAGCTTCCAGGTGGGTCGATAATCCCGCCTGGGGAGGGTTGGGGTTCAGTCAGGCCAGGGTTCAGCTCCCCTCCCCGCCTCCCTCCCACACTCATAGGATCAGCAGATGCCCCCGCCCACACTGACATAAGCCCCAACACACCACAGACCCCCTTCGGTGCCCCCAGGCACCCCCACCTCCTCTCCATGATCTCCCGGCCGTTGCTGTCTGTGTAGAAGAGTCCTTTTGTCTCCATTCCAGTGTCAAAGCGACTGATGATCTCCTTGCCCCAGTTGTCACTACAGCCAATAGGATCGCAAGATTGTGAGCCTTGCCTATGTCCACTCTCCCCTCGCCCCCGCCCACCCCATCCCGGCCTCTGCCACTCACCCCACAGGTATGGGCCCCACTGTCCACTCCAGCTCCAGGTGTCGCTGTCCTGGGTACAGGCGAACCACTTGGGAACACCAGGCCGAGAAGTTCTGGTGTACCTCCTGCACCAAGGCTGTCTGCAAGCACATGGGGGTGGAAGGCAGGTGTGGACCTGCGCCTGAGCAGAGGGGAGCCCTGCAAACACCCACCCCTGCTGTGAACAAAACAAAGGCCTACAACCAAGTCAACGCCACTAATAGAGTGGGAACCTCCCCCACCCTGCCCCACCTGCAGAGGTGTGATTCCCACTTCAGTTGTTGCCACATAATTCTTGGGTGTGGCATATGTTTACTGCCCACCATTACCCCATTTCCCCTTCTTATAGCAGGATTCTAACTTGGTATATGACTACCTAGAATAAAGACTATTCTTGTCCAGTCTTTCCTGAGGTTATCAGTAGCTATGTAACCATGGGCTGCCCAGTGGAAAGTGACCAAAGTGGTGTGAACTACACTCCTTGCCCCTTCCCCTCTCCCACCAGCTCAAATGCAACTATGATGGCTGGAGCTTGAGCAACCATCCTGGGCCATGGGGTAGAAGCTGAGTGCAATGCGATAGAAGGGGACTGGGTGACTGTGGGATCACCCCACCTGCCCTGATGGCCCAGCCAGTCTTTGTTAAATGGAAAGATCCTTCTAATTTGTTTTAAACACACTTAGTTTTGGTAACTCTGTTACTACAGGCAAAACTATGTCCTAATACAGTGACCCAGGTAGGCAGAAGTTCACCTCAAGGGGATAGTGTCAAATATGAGTTGTGCCATTACCTGCCCCATTTCCACCATAAGAGAAAATGTCAGTGAGAGACCCCAGGAAACCCCACGAGCGTGAGCCCTTGTTCCCAGCCAGATGCACCCTCAGATATCCACCCTAAGTGAGAACCACCCAGGCCCTATCCAAGTGTGGACTCTCAGATATCCACCGAGGGTATTTGGTGAGCTCTTCCACCACACTTGGCTCTCGCTAATCGTGGGCCAAGTGGGATCACCCCACCTCCAGTTTCAAAAGCTAAGTATAATCATGCCACCGACAACCCACGTGAATGCCTTTGTATGTGCTTCCACGTGGGACTGTCGCACAACCAGCCATTAAGTATCAGCCCTGTGGGGGAATCCTCAATTGGGTCTTAACTCTCTTATCTGAAGCAGGTGTACGTCCTCCCCCGCCCCCCAGTACACACCCCCCACGACCTGTCCCCAAGAGCCCACTCATCATTCCTGGCCTCGGACCTGCACCAGGTGGGTGTGAGCCCAGTGGCTCACGGGCAGTGGCTCCTGTTGGTTGGGTCTGAAGATGTAGGCGCCTGAGACCTGGCTGCTCACGTTGTTGCCTGTACTGGCGTTGTACCTGGGGCCAGGGCAGGTGAGAGTCAGGTAGGGGACCCCATCTCTGTTCACACTCTCCCACTCCCCAGGCCGGGAGGTCCCCCCTCACCAGTAGAAGGCTTGGCGAACAGGCAGAAGGAGATTCTGCTCCAGGTTCTCCATCTCCATCAAGAACCCCGTGTCAGGGTCAAACTTTGCCCGGATGTACTGGGCAGAAAAGGGTAGACAAACATTAATGACCATCAGTTCAGCCAGTGGTAGGAGAACACCCTGTAGTCCACCTTTTGCTTCTCTCCCTGTCAGTCCTCACACTTGAGCCTATTAGCAAATTCTAGCAGCTCTACGTTCTACCTGCTTCTCACTCGGACTTCTTCCCACCTCTGTCGCCTACTGGGACTAGTGCAGGGGGTCGACCCCCTTCCTAGTCTCTGGCTTCCGTGCCCGCCCCCAGTCTGTTCCCCTCGCAGCCGCCAGAGGGCGCCGGTGACACCCTAAGTCTGAGCCTAGGGGGTCAGATGCGAATTGGGCTGCCCTTTGTAGAGGAATTTGAGTTGCGCCACGACTTTGAGGAGCCCACGGAAATAACAATGAATAACTGATCGTTTTATCAATAAATTTTTAATGTATGTTTTCAATAAGAATTAATATATTTTATTCTTTAAAATAATTTCAGAATCAGAAGAAAATTTGAATGTCTTACTAATATATTACAATAAAGCCTGTCTGGTTAATATTCATCTTTACACCCACACCCTCATGCAGTATAACTTTTCACACTTTTTTTTTTATGGAAGAACAGACCCACAAAGGCAGAAGAGCTAGGGCCCACGACTGTCTTATGCAGCCCTGTGGCTCCTTCACAGTAAAAGCCAAAGTCCTCCCCTCGACCCTTAAGGCCTACTTGGTCCCACCTGCCACCTCCCCGCACCCCACACCCCTCCCGCTTCAGCCACACTGAGTTCCTAGAACACCCGACACATTCCAGCCCAAGGGCTTTTATGTCTGCTGTTCCCTTCCTGCCTGGATCTTTCTGCCACCGAGTGGCTATGCATCTCCCTCCCTCAAGTCTCTGAAACGCTTCACTTAATTTGCAAACTGGTCTCTTCCTTAAATATGTGGCGTATCTGTGAGATGTCACCCATGATTACACTGGGTCCTCGCAACAGCCTCAGGAGAGGACACAGGCTCAAAGGCCGGTGGCCCTTTGTGAGGACACAGGATGGGGGCCTGGTAATGCAGACCGCGGGCCTAAGACCTGCTAACCCAGAGTCCACGCAGCACACTGTGACACCTCAAATCTATTAGGGGAGCAGGAAGGGGATCTGAATGGAGTCTCACCTCATTTTGGATGACCAAGGCATGGAACTTGGGCTTCGGGGCTCTGGGCTGGAGCTTGTGAGCCTGAGGCCTCCGGCCAGGCCCCTGAGTTACCGAGTAGATGCTGAAGCCCAGGGCAGGCACTGAGGCTGAGAAAAGCAGCTCCCGACCGTCTGAGCTGGGAACTATCACCACCTCGGGTAAGGCAGGAGGGAAACCGAGTCAATAGGCTGTGAGTACACATACAGAGTCAGACTCCAGGAAGGGAAGGAGTCCGGGGATGGGAAGAAGAAATTTAGGTGTTGGGCAGGGGTGGGGCTGTCAGAAATTCTGTTAAAGATTGCAGAGAAGATTCAGAAGGGAGGAAATAACCCACTGGGTCAGTGGAGGGGCTGTGGGAGGGGGGAGAAGAGAGGGATTAAGTGGGGGGAGAGACCCTTGAGGCAACCGAGTATGGGAAAGACAGATTTTTAGGAAAGCAAGAGGTTCATGGGAAGAGACCTTTCAGGATTAAGAGAATATTCATAAATAGGAAAAAATTTCATGGGGAAATACGGGGTGGGGGGATAGGTTTAACCAGAGGGTGTGATATTAAGGGGCACAGAGGGAAGACATGCAGGGGAGAAAGATAAAGTACCGGTAAGGAAGCGTTCATGGAGTGGGGAGGTGTGCATGAAGGTGAGTTACCTAAGAGAGGAAGGGGGCCATGGGGCAGAAGGGAGAAATGCCCCCAGAGCGGCTTCCAAGGGCGGAGGTAACCACTGCGGAGAGTGCTGGGGGGTGGGGAGGCGGGTAATTCATGGGAAGAATATGCGTCGATTCGGCTCACATTGCTGGGCACAACCGTGCCATTGGGGTCTCTCACGAGGAAAACATGGTTGCTGACCGGCAGCCTCACCATCCACTTCACTTGTCGCCCCAGAGGGTTATAAATGGTCACCTCGAACTGGGGAGGGAGAGTCAGACAGGGCACTGGTCACAGCAGGCCTTCTCCAAATGCACCCACCATACGTGGCACGCCCCTTGGTGATCCAAACCCCCATGTGGTGCCCTCGTCCAGCCCCAGCCTCACTGCGTCCCGGGGATCTTGCTCCGGAGCAACGCTCCGAAATCAATTCCGCAACCGGCCCCACCCCCCCGGCGCTGTCACTCCGAGCTCCGCCCTCAGGCCGGTTGGTTCCGGCGCTCCGGTCCCACCCACAGGCCCCGCCCCCGGCCCCGCCGCTCCCGTTCCGGGCCGGCTCACGCTCTTCGCAGTCTGGCTGAGCGGACAGACGCTGATGTTGAGCTCGCGGCAAAACGCGAAGTCCTCCTTAGAGCCGCTGAGCCGCGCCAGTGCGTTGCTCAGGAGAACCTGGGCAGGAGCATAAAGAGATGGGTTCGCGCTGACACGCGCTCGGCTCTCCTCTCCCCATCCGTAGCCTCGCCCCTCCCTCCCTGTCCCCGCCCCACTCCCCCTCCCACAAGTCCTTCTAGACTCCACCCCACTGCCTGCTGCCACGCCCTCACAGGCCCCGCCCACAAGCGCCAGGCCCCGCCTTCTCCCATCTCCGCCCTTCCCAGGTGCCGCCCCGCGCACCTCGCAGGGGCCCCAGCCAGCCGCAAGCTGGCGCGCGTAGTCGTTGGCCACGTGCTGCCGGGAGGTGCCGGTGACCGCGTCGTGGTGCTGGAGTACGGCCATCGCCTCATCTGCAAGCAGACAGTGAGCTGGGTGGGGTCTCTCCGCAGGGTTTTTGGCCCGACCCCAAGGAGATGAGAAAGGTCACGTGCGGGCGGTCTGGGTTCTTTGAGGCTTTAGGAAGGTACTCGAGGGGGCGGCGAAGGGCAGGTGTCCAGCTTCAGGGGGCCCCGCTCCGACCCTCACTGGACTGATACCTACTGAGGGGTTCACTGTCTCCCGAACCATACGGTCCCAGGTTGGCCGCTGGGCCCGCTAGCGCCTCCAGCTGATTGCACACCTAGGGAACAGGGTGTATGTTGGGGCACCAGGCCTGCCTGGATCTCTGGGTCTCTCAGTGGAGCCTGGCGGCAGCCCACCTGCAGGAAGTTATAACTGAGACGCTCGTAGCGTTTGAGGGCTGGCCGGCTGGAAAAGTAGCCCGTCCAGAACTTGTGGGGGCCGTCAGCATAGGGGAAGAAGTCATCTTCTTTCACCGGCCTGCAGCAGCAGAGACACTAAGGACAGGGTCGTGACTCACAGGGCATGCCAACGCCCCCAAGCTCCCCAGCACCCCCAAATACCAGGTGAGGTTGGCCTTGTACAGCTCCCAGAGGTAACAGGCAGGTGTGGAGTAGAGAACGTTTATGCGGCTCCCGTTGGCCTGCTGCTGGGGGGAAGTGTGTACCTGTGAGCCCATGGGAGTCTGCACCTTCCTGGAGGGCCCACAGGTGAGCACATACATACTCACACACATGCACATATTCATGCATCCGGTAGGTTCAGATTCTCTTAGTACACATTTTCAGTACAAACCAATGGCCAAGTGTGAAATGAATATTGGCCAAAACTAAGTATTAACAGCCTGGAAAGAATTTCAGGGATGCAAGAATAAGCTGAGAGCTGTTTCGAGTGAAACAGCAGTGTAGGAAGCGAGTGGAAGGTGAGGACATGGAGATTTTGCCCACAGATGACTCTGAGGATGGATTTTATGGGAAGGGATCTCTTAGATGGGAGAGGAGATACAAGGTTCTGTGCTGATGTGAGAGTGATTGCCTGCCTACACAGCCACAGGTGAAGTCCCTCTAAGCAGCCCTACGAGCACCATCCATGGCAGGCAGAATACTGGCTATCCACAGACGTCCCTGTCCTAATTCCTGGAACCTGCAACATTATGTTACATGGCAAACAGAAATCAAGGTTGCAGACGGAATTCAAGTTGCTAATCAGCTGATCTTAAAACAAATGATCTGGGACTATCTGGCAGGCCCAATGTGATCACAAGGGTCTTTAAAGGCGGAAGAAACGTGAGAGAAAAAGATGTGGCAGTCTTCCTTCCTGTGGAAGCAGGGTCAGAGAGATGCTATATTGCCAGTTTGGAAGATGAAAGAAGGGGGCTATGAGCCAAGGAATGTGGGCTGCCTCTAGAGGCTGAACAAGGCAACGAAGCTTTCCCTGAGAGCTTCCAGAAGGCAGCCCTGCTGACACCTTGATTTCAGCCCAGTGAGATCCATGTTGGACTTCTGACCTCCAGAACTGTAAGAGATAACATTATTTCTGTCGTTTTAAGCCACTAGGTTTGTAGTAATTTGTTAGAGTAGCAGTCGATAACTCAGATAGTACCCAGAGCTATGCATGTGACCCAAGGCCTAGGAACACACACGCACACACACGCACGCACGCATGCACATGGGGTGGGCACACTTAACCTTGGCATTGACCAGCTGGATGAGCTTGTCGAGGTTCTTGAACCACATGTTGGCATTCTCGTATTGGAAGTCCGAGCCCATGGTCATCACAGTGTGGTTGGTGCGGTAGTGCTGGCCCTGCAGGCAGGATGGACGATTCCTCTGGTCAGAGAGCCCTGGGCCGGTACAGCTGTATCTTGGTACATATGTGGCCAAGAGTGTGCGTGTGTGCAGAGGCATGAGGGGGTGTCACAAGGGACCCCACAAGCTGTTGAGTAATTCTCTTGGGCCAACCAAATTCTCTTGGGCAGCCGAAAGTATGCCCTGGGGGGTCCAGTGCAACCAGTGCCATGCTCTCTCATGACCATGGTGAGGGTGCACAGCAGCCCAGGGGCCCGCATGCTTCTAATTAGGAGTGCACACAAACTCAGGGGTGGTGATGAATGGAAGACTGCCTTCCTCTGAGGGTTATGAGGAGGTGTTACGGAATATCTGAGCCATGGGAAGCCCCCCACCCCCCTGCTGCATTATGTACACCAGTCTCGCAGATTCTGGACAGCAGGGTTACCTGGGCAGCGGCCAACGACAGGAAGTAAGCAACCAGATCCTTGGCGTTGTACTCAGGGCTGCGCGGGTCGTCCACGAAGGGCTTGTCAGAGCACAGGGTGTCCCAGCACAGGTTATCAGGTGGGTTGTAAATGTTGGGAAGCACACCTGCGGGCCGCAACAGGCTCAGAGAGTAGCCTAGGGCCCCAGAGCCATGCCTGGGGTCAAAGTCAGCCATGTCCCTCCCCCGGGAAGGACTTCAGAACTCCGGGGGCACCAGTGCAACATGCAAATGCTAGGCCCTTGTTTACAAGTTATTAAAAATTTCAGGACAACTTGGGCAGAGTATGAAAAGAAGCCCATGCCTGTGTGACTGCACAGGTCACATGCCCTTGGGACCCGCCCTGCCCCTACTCCTGCCCCTTACTGGTAAAGAGGTCTGCGGCAGGGGGCTTCAGGCTGGCACTGGCCCGCCACACCTGCTCCATCTCCAGCCGTTCCTCCCTCGCTTTCTTGTCTTGATAATCCAGGCGCCCGAAGAAGAAGCCATCAAAGCCCATCTAGGGGTGGGGCAGGATGAGGAGTGGGACGGGAAAGCAGGACAGGCCCCTCATGGTGGGAGAGGTAGGTCAGAGCACGGGTAGAAAAAGCAGTTCTAAAACATGTGAGGCCGCTGGCTCATTTCCCAGCATGGGGAACGGGGAGAACCCACGCTACTACCAACCTCCTCCTTCCCCTGCTCAGAAAGGAGGCCTGATTCAAGGAGGCTTTCCCTCTCCTGCAGCCTGAGGGTGGAAGGGGTTCAGAGCGTAGAAAGGTGATGGGCTTGGCACCAGTAATGAAGCCAGGTGAAAAGCAGGGCAGGCTTCCCACTTGCCACCAAGCCTGGGGAGGAGCCCAGATCATAGCAAAAGGGATGGGGCCGGGGGAGCAGGAGACGCCAGCTGCAGCACAGTCAGTTGGCTCAAAGCAGGGCCAAGGCCAGAGCAGAAAAGGAATGAGATTCACAGTGCGCTCAACAGATAGTACCTCAAGGGGCCAGCGGGCTAGGGGACCTAGCCCGATCTGTGTGAGCCTGCGGGGAGGGCAGGGCTTGAATGGCTGGGGTAGGAGTTGGAGCAAATGAAGGGTCCGAGAGGTCTCAGGAAAGCACCTGCGCGAACAGCGAGGCCTGCTCGCGAGAGTGGCCGAAGGGGTCAATGTGCCAGGCCACGCGGGGGCTCCCATCATTGCCAAATGTGTTTTTCAGGAAGTTCAGCCCAAGTGTCATCTGGTCTATGATGGCTCCGTAGTGGGTGGCTGCCTCATCATTCATCACCCAGCCACCGTTGGCAAACTCCAGGCGCCCTGTGCCGGGAGGGGCAAAGTCCGGGTCAGTTGTCTGAGCCAGGAGTGGGGGTTGGCAATGCAGAGGATGAGAAGACCTGCCTGCACACCCAGGAAAGAGGGCTCACTCCCAGGCCAATGTAGCCAGATATGGTACACAGGGCCCCCTGCATGGCAGGTTCCCGAGGATCTACAGGATGTGGGACCTTGAAGGATGCATAGGAGTTCTCCAAATTAAGGGAAATTCCAGACAGGCAGAGTCACATGCACGAACAATCTGCACATGCAGCTGACCTGGGCTTCCTCTTTCATTTCCTCCAGGCAGGCTCACCCTGGCGCACCAGATCTCGCACAACTTCCTGTGTTGCATTTGTCTGCCGCTGCCACCAGCGGGAGAAGAAGGCTATCTCCACGTAGAGGAAACGGCGGGTGGGCTCCTCCAGAAGGGAAGAGATGACTGAGTCTAGGATGTACTGCACACCGGCGTGCTGGATGTCATTATGGACTGTGGGCACAGGAGTCAGGCAGTCAGAGAGCAGGGAGCCCAGGGGAACATTCCTAGACACGGGCCCAAGCTGGACATTGCCCCCACCCTAATGTCCAGAACCCGGAAGGGATTTGAAGGGCTCAGAGGGGCCACAGCAGTCTGCATCCTTTACTCACTGCCATAAAAGTACTGGTCCACCGTCTTGAGCCAGCCCACATCATCATGCGTGTGAGCCACCAGGTGCACGTTGAGCATGTCCGGCTGCACGGCGGGGCATGTCTGCAAGGACCCCAAACACACACTCACACACCGTGTCACTTGTCTCAAAGTTAAAAGGCAGGCTGGGGTGGGGGCACAAGATACATCTTGATCTAGGGGTGAGTGACTCAGAGATGGGGCCAGGCCATCCCCGGGAGGACACACACACACAGCTGTGCTCACAGATACAGCTCCCACTTGGCACAACCCCTCAGGGCAGCGCTCATTCACACCCTGGGGAAATAATAGTACCTGATGTTTATTAAGCATTCGTAAATACCAAACAGCCACCTGGGGAGCGTGGGCAAACTTATCTCTAATCTTCAGAGGATAGCAGTGAGGATCAGAGAGGCAGAGCGACTTACCCAAGGTCACCCAAGCCTGACTGCAACTCTAGGGGGGTTGACTCCAGAGTCTTAACTCCCAACCAATCTCCCAACACACACACACACACACACACACACACACACACACACACACACACA
>JAQQAC010023519.1:9244302-9290238 GCA_029783875.1 Phataginus tricuspis | reverse complement strand
CACACACACACACACACACACACACACACACACACACACACACACACTCACACACTCACACAGTTAAATGCACACAAAGTCCAGGTAAGCTGAGCCCCAGAAGCAGGGAGGCAGGTACCGAGGTTACCATTCTCAGACGCACACGGCCAGACCGCTCAACGACATAAAGCACACACTCAGACCACACTGTCATATTAGCAACAATTCACGAGGCACCCGCAGAACAGACCCTCCGGACACCACTCGGGGCTTCGCTCTGGCTCGTGTACATTCCCGCTTCCGCTTACCGGCCCTGCTCACCTTGTATCCCGCGGCCCGAGCGCCAGGCGCCGCCAGCAACAACAAGAAAAGGAAAAAGAGAGGAGGGAGCGGTGGCCGCAGTGCGCGGGAGATCATCCAGGGCCCCGCCGCGCCCCTCCTGGGGACCCCACCAGGCCGCGCTTCGTCCCTCATTGCTCCTTCGCCACCGCCCCAGGAGCTTCCGCCTGGCCGAACGCTCCGCCCCATAACGCGGCCTGGCCAATGGGCGCTGACATGGGCGGGGCTAGGGCGCAGCCCGGGGCGTCACAGGACAGCGGCCGTAGCTCGGGGTAGTCCCGGAGGCACAGCTGTGTAGGGAGGCTGAGCCTCGGGGGTGCCGTTTGGTCAGAGGTGCCTTTAGCCTCACCGTGTGACTTCATAGCGCCCCTTTGTCCCCTTAGGCGCAGAGGTCTCAGATTTTCCTACAAGTGCTGGGTCGGCCTACGAGCTGGAGTGTTCGCTTGGCTAGGAGCGGGGGTTGATGGGGGTCCTGTTCTGTCCTATGGGGACAGAGACGTTGGATAAAGGAAATGCCCTTGGAATGCTAAAAATGGGAGGCCTCCAGCTTGGAGATACGGGCGTCCTCAGTGAGGAGTGAGCAGGTGGGGGAGGACTCAGCCTTTCATGCCTTTACCCCACTTTTCTTGATAAGCAAAGCCCGGATTCCTCAAGTCAGCAGGGCCACCTGCTGGGTTGCCTGACACCAGGGGTAACCCACCAGAAGGTTCGACTGGGGCCCTACCCCAGGCCTGACTCAAAGGAGGAACTGGAACCCTTCCCCGACCAGGAAGAGCATGTGCAATGCACAGAAGAGGTCCCAGGGAACAGCCAAAAGGCAAAACTTTATTAAGAACTGATTTCAACAAGAAAATGAATGGATACACCTAGAAACATGGACGGCATCTCCTCCAGCAGCAGGCAGGGTGGGGAGGGAAGGCAGGAGGGGTAGGCCTGGAGATGCCCCTCTCTGCCCCAGCAGGAGTGGGATCCCAGGGAAAGGACCAGGTTCCCTTCATCCACGAAGTGAGGTCCTGAGACTCCCTCACACAGGGAAGCCCAGAACAGGAGCTGAGTGCAGTATGCTGAACAGCCAAGGACCAGGCCTGGAGGACAGTGGACAGAGGTGTTTAAGATGTAACTCCTCTAGGCTGACATCACCAGGGGGGCGTCATGGGCTGAGGGTTCTGCAGATATGACATCACCACTGCAGAGATGGACAGCCTGGAACAGAAGAGTGGTGGCAGGCCAGGATGGGCAGGCATTGGTCCCCCCCACCCCCCTCATTCAGGAGTCCCTCCTTCTCCAGGCCCAGGCTCACATGAAACTACTCATCATCTGTTTAGTATCCTCAGAACTCCGGGAGTTGGCGAAGCTGATGAAGGAGCAATAAACGGCGACCCAAGCGCACCACTTCAGCTGGGGAAAGACATGGATAGTGGGTTAGGTCAGTGAGAGGCACACCAATGAGTTCCTGCAAGAACATTCCCAGGCACCTGATTCCTGGTGCAGCTTGGACCTTGCACCCCAGGAATCCCTGAGTCCCAGCCCCCATAGTCTACTCCAGGTACCCAGTTTCTGGTTCTACTCCCTGTCCTGCGTCTCTGACCCCACCAGGGACCTTCAAGGTTAAGAAAACTGGCCTTGACATCCACAATCATACTAAAGACCTCACCCTTTCTCCACGAGTCCCCTCCAAGTTCCTTTAAAGCCTGGCCCCACCCTCAGACTGACCTCCCGCGTACCCACCCTGACCCAGACGCCCGACTTCCCCAAGATTGGCTTTCTAAGCCTAGCGTCGCCCCAACCCCTCCCCGGCCAAACTCAGGCCCAGCCCCCTCGGCGCTGGCCCAGTGCCATTCCGAATCCACTCCCCAGCCTCGTTGACAGGCGGAGCTACGCCGAGGGAAACTCGGCCCCGCCCACCTTGAGCATGAGGCCGCACATGCTGAAGATCATGCCGAGCAGGTTCATGTAGTCCGGCGTGGGGTCGTCCAGGGCCGGGTTACACTCGCTCGGCGGGGGCTTGTACCTGCGGCAGACTCAGGAGTCAGAGGTACTCAAGCTCCGCCCCCGGGATGGACAAGCGCTTCCCTGGTCCCCTGCCCAACACCCGAGCCCTGTTCCCATGATGCTGGGGTCCCACCTTAACACTTTGTTCGGCCGCCGTGGGTCCGACATATTGTTGGCGGACACAGCGAGTGGGAGGTGGTGCCTCTTCCACTACTGGAATTGCAGCTTCCGACGTGGAACCGGAGGGCGGCTTTTAGAGTAACACCCGCAGCCCTCGCGCTTCTGATCCTAGCGGCAGGCACCAGGACTCCCTCCAGCGAGTGGACAGAGAATTGGAAAAGGCCAAAATATGATCCTTGAAAACAGAAAAGGAACCGCGATGCGGAAGCAGGTTTCAGTATTCCCACGCCTACCTCCAACAAGCGGTCATGTTGAACCGGAAGTGAGAAAAAGGAAGTAGACCGTGGGGGACAATGATAAGGTTACACCCATGCGTAGGTTCCGTGGGAATTGCAGCCTGAGTACAGGAGGATAAAAGGTGGCCAGGAAGGGGTCCCGCAGCCATGGCCTTCCCTGAGCCTAAGCCGCGCGGGCCGGAGCTGCCCCAGAAACGGGTGAAGACGCTGGACTGCGGGCAGGGAGCGGTGCGAGCCGTGCGGTTTAATGGTGAGCAGCCTTGTCTTCATTCCGCGCCCGCCTCCCGCCTCCCCAGATCCGCGCTCCAGTAACCCCTCCCTGGTGTTCCCCAGTGGATGGCAATTACTGTCTGACGTGCGGCGGCGACAAGACCCTGAAGCTGTGGAACCCGCTGCGGGGGACGCTGCTGCGGACGTACAGTGGCCACGGCTACGAGGTGCTGGACGCGGCCGGGTGAGCCGGGGCCACGCCGGGAGCCGGGCGCCGAGGCAGGAATCAGAGGTCAGCGCTGACGTTCCCTTCTTTGCCCTCTAGCTCCTTTGACAACAGCAGCCTCTGCTCCGGCGGTGGAGACAAGGCCGTGGTGCTGTGGGATGTGGCATCGGGGCAGGTCGTGCGGAAGTTCCGGGGCCACGCGGGGGTGAGTGCAAACAACAAGCCTCATTAGAGCGTGGATAAAGGAGGGGACCCGCATTAGCGGGTAGATGGTGACAGGGAAAACCCCCTCTCCCATTACAGTGCAGGATCCCCTCCCCAAGGCCCGGTTTTCAAGTCTCGTCCTTGCAGTTCCCCCGGAACTTTTCAACTCCCCTGTCTCTAGCCTTTGCCCATGTTTTAACCGGCATTGGGAACTCTGCCTTTATCCCAAATCACCAAAGTCCAGTCTCCTCTGAGTGGCAGTTCCTGTTTCTCAGAAGGTGAACACGGTGCAGTTTAATGAAGAGGCCACGGTCATCCTATCTGGTGAGTCTGGGGCCTAGGCATGGGGACCCAGGAAGCTGCTCCTGACTCCACGACCTGAGCTCACCCTTATGCTGGCCGCACAGGCTCTATTGATTCCAGCATCCGGTGCTGGGACTGCCGCTCCCGGAAGCCTGAGCCCGTGCAGATACTGGACGAAGCCAGGGACGGTGTATCCAGCGTGAAGGTGTCAGACCATGAAGTCCTGGCAGGGTGAGTGGAGACAGGAACTCACCCCTCCCAGGTGCCACTGGGGATCTTAGCTGCGCTCTGTGCTTAAAGTCTGTCCTCCTCGGCTCACAAGGCCTTGCACAGTCTGGTGCCTGCTGACCTCTCAGATTTATTCATTCCCAGCCTCATTTCTTTTAAATCTGCCAAGTATGCTTCTTGCCTGGGACCTTTGCAGTTGTTCTTCCTCTGCTCAGAGGACCCTTCTGCTTATTCAGAGTGTATCTGAGCACTTCCTGTGTGCCATTTTTTTAGTTACTGAGCATACAGCAATGAGCAAAATAGGGAAAAGTCCTTGCTTACATAGGATAGATATTCTACTTGTAGAAAACAACTTAAAAAGTTCCCATGCACGACTGCCCTGCTTGGCCACAATGCAACGGAGTGCCATTCCTGCCATGGGTGGAGTTTGGGACCCAGACTGTGGGTTGGCCCCTGCTCATATTTCCAGTCCCAGGTTGGATGTCACCTCCTTGGGGAGGCCCTCCTAGACTGCCTTCAGTCCATGAGGCTCCTTGTTGGTAGAAAGCGCTCCTGGCTTGGTCACAGCTGTCCCACACCCCAGGGTCTGGCCAAGAGAGGATAGTCGGTACATATCAGAAACAGATGGAGTGGCTCCTGGTTGGCCCTGGGTCTGAGTCTCAAGGCCAGTGGCTTGGAATTCCACTCTGGAATTCATTTCACTGCATGTTTTCCATGGCCAGCCTAGAGAATGAGGCTGATGGTGACAAGAAGGGCAGGCCCCGCGTTGCTCTCGGTAGGACTCAGGGACATGGAGGTTGCCTGGAGCTGTGGACCCACTGGCCCCAGTGGGCACTCGGCTGGACCCACCCTCTCTTGCAGCTCTGTGGACGGCAGGGTGAGGCGCTATGACCTGAGGATGGGGCAGCTCTTCTCAGACTATGTAGGCAGTGAGTATGGCCAGGGCTGTGGGGCAGGCAGGGAAGGTGGGGGCAGCAAAGGGAGCCCCAACCTCACCCGCCTGCCCCACCCCCAGGCCCCATCACCTGCATCTGCTTCAGCCGGGACGGGCAGTGCACCCTGGTGTCCAGCCTGGACTCCACACTGCGGCTTCTTGACAAGGACACGGGGGAGTTGCTGGGCGAGTGAGTCCTCGAAATCCTGGGGCCCATTTCCCACCCCTGGTAAGGCCCAACAGCCTGACCCCACTCTCCCCAACCCCAGGTACACAGGCCATAAGAACCAGGAATACAAGCTGGACTGTGGCCTGACTGAGCGTGATACCCACGTAGTCAGCTGCTCTGAGAACGGGAAGGTGTTCTTCTGGGACCTGGTGGAGGTGAGCCTCCCCACCTCCACTCTGCACAGGGCTGCCTGCCCTGCCATCCATCGCCCAGTCCTTACCTCAGTCACTCCCACACATGAAAGAGGGAGCTCTTAGAGGTGGGGGCTTGAAGGCAGAGTGAGAGGACCAGGCAGGAAGGGTATTCCTGGCAAAGGGAACAGCATGTGCTAAGGCTTAGAGGTATGGCACACAGTCAGGGAACAGCATTTTGGGATGGCAGTGGCTGGAGCAGGATCTGGGTCAGGCACGGCTACCAACGCCAACCTGAGCCACTGAGGCAGGGGAGCCAGTGGTAGCATCTGATCCCAGGTGAGACAGGACTGTAGTTGAGGAAACCTGAGCTACCTCTGAGCAGCCCCGGGGCTTCTAGGCCCAATCTCTGAGCCCTGTCCTGCCATGTCTCAGCCTGGTGGGGGCGGTCAGGCTGGGGACAGACTGTTTGGCTTAGTGGGGTCAGGGCTGGGGCTTGGCAGGGGACATAAGCCCCCTAAGAGGATGGGGAGGATAGGGAGGAGAGGCCTAGAGACTCGGGAGCCAGCTCTCACTCTGGCAACTAAGAAATGATCTGCCTACGTCTTGAGGATGTGGTAGCCTGGAAGTTACCCTGAAGGGGAGGGCACGTGAAGGGTGGTGCAACTGAGGGGGTCAGTTTGGAGCCAATTGGGTTTGCGGTGCCAGGGAAGCAGTCAGGGGCAGGTGGGTGAAGAAGCACTGAGAAGCCCCCCCCCCTCGCTTCACAGGGTGCCCTGGCGCTGGCCCTGACTGTGGGTCCCGGCGTGGTGCAGTCGCTGGCCTACCACCCCACGGAGCCCTGCCTGCTGACCGCCATGGGGGGCCGTGTGCAGTGCTGGCGAGAAGAGGCCTACGAGGCTGAAGGCGGCGCAGGCTGAAGCCAGGGGACCCACCATCACTGAGGACACAGACAGACTCAGAGGTCCACTGAGACCATTTATTCTGGACATGTTGCTCACCAAGGAGGGGGCAGGGGCTGGGCTGCAAGCTAATAAATAGAGGAGTCGGGAGGCCTCCTTGGAGCTACAGCCGTTCAGTCCTCATTCTTCTCAGGCATGAAAGCATCTACCTTCTGGGCAAAGGTTTCAGCCACAAGCAGGGGAAAGACCAGGGAGGCGTCAGCATAGACCTGCAGAGGGGACCCGGGTGAGCCCCAGGAGCCGTGGAACAGCCTGGGGGCCCTGCGCCCGGCGGGTGGCCAGCCCTCACCTTGACAGGCTGTGCGTCCACCCGGATCTTGCCCCAGGAGACAGCTTCATCTGGCCGGGCACCCGAGTCGGAGCCATCAAACTCCTGGGCCGTGTTGATGTAGACGGCATAGTCGGCCCCGTTCCGCTGTGGTGAGGGACAGGGTGGGCTAGTCAGCCAGTTGCAGTAGACAGACACAGGCCGGACCCTGTAGCCAGAGAGGCTGAGGAGCGTGTCCCCAGTGAAGGAAGCCCTGGTGGGCTAGCCCCACGTCAACGCATGCACCGAGGGGTCCGGGGCTTGCTGGGCAGAACTGCACCAGACGCGCCTCCTAGGTAGAATCGGCCCCCCTGCATCTGCTCAGCAGGAACTGCCACCAACCGCAAACCGCCTCCCCACCAACCCCCATGGCCGCCACTGCAGTCCTGGCCCCATCGCAGCTCAAGGGAGCCCTGCCTTTTGTTCCCCCAAAAGCAACCAGAGGGCACCTGTGACCCGAGTCACAGCCTTCGAGGCCCTGCTGACTGCCTGTCACCTCCCTGCCTCTTATCTCCTCCCATCCCGCTTCACTGGCCCTCAGCTGTTCATTACTTCAAGCACCTCAGAGCCTTTGCACCAGCTGTTCCCTCTGCTGGGAACTCTTCTCAAGGCAACCACAATGTACTCCCCAAAAACCTCTGCTTACAGGCCACGTTTCCCAGAACTCCCCTTTTCTGAAAACCACTTGTCTCTTGCCATCTTGTCATTCCTGTTTTGCCCATAGGAGTTACTGTCACCTGATATGCATGTCACTTGTTTGCTGTCTGTCTTCCCAACTGGAGAGCAGGGGTCCTGCTCTGTTTAGTCTGCAACTGTCTCCCTGGCCTCTACAGGCCTAGTACACACATGTCTCCATGGCAGGCCCGAGTACCGCCCCGCCGTGGACCAGGCATGCTGCCCCCACTCACCATGAGATTGGCATTGGCAATGTGGTGCTTAACCACACCCCCGCCCAGGATGATCATGCCGGAGCGCTTGGCGAAGATGGCCTGTGTATTGATGAGCCTCAGGTCTGGGAGAGGGGGCTGCGGTCAGACCGTGGGCCCAGCCAGCCCTCCTCCCCCACTCCTCTGTGGCCCCAGCACCTCACCCTCAACAATGTCCAGGACCAGGCCCGGGTTCTTATAGGAATGGAAGAAGATCATGTCACCCAGTGAGCCATCTGTGAGCGCGGGGCTCAACACAGGGATGTGGTTCTGGGGGAGGACAGGACAGGAGAATGGCCGGAGCTCAGAGCCCAGTGGGGGAAGCCCAGTCTTCCTCCCAGTGGCATCGCCTCCTCTGCCTGATTCTGAGCAGGGTACTTAAGTTCTTTGGGCCTCAGTTTCCTGGACTGTAAAGCGGGAACAGTAATAGCACGTAGGGAGTATACATGAGAAAACCCACAAAAAACACATAAGGCCAAGTGTATAAAGAAGGACAGCTCTTGTTATTTTTCCAACTGCTGGCCCTCACGGTCTAGGAAGAGTGTGGGACTCTGCTAGGTCCCAGGGTGTTGCTAAGCACTGCCCAACTGGCCCCAGGTGTTCCAAGAGTAGGCCCAGAATAACAGGACCACACACTCAGTGGCTGCATGACCTCAAATTGCCTAGTGGGGATGAGTATAATACTGTTTCCCCAGTGGCTGCTCAGACAAGATAACACCTGCCAAGGCCTGGGGTCTTTGCTCACACCTGGCCCCTCACCTTTTGGGCCCAGTAATACACTGACTCTGGGTTGTTGATCTCCTTGCCCAGCCGGGCGATCATCTTGGAAGGAGTCCACTTCACACCCTAGGAGAGAACATTTACTTCAGCCGGCAGTGACTCCCCAACTCCCACCACACTGGCCCCTCAGGCTGCTCCAGCCCCACCTCTGTGTTCTGCTCCAGCACCATCTGGTCCAGAATGGGCATCAGCCAGTCCTCAAACTTGCAGTAATTGTCGTTGGGCACCAGCAGGTTTCCAATCCTGGGGGCAGAAGGCATGCAGGTATCAGACCTCAGAACCCTCTGCCCAGCTCCCCTGCCCAGCTCCACTCAGGCCCGCCACCTGTTGATCCCGTTCTCACGCAGCTCCTTTCCCCGGAGGCTGAACTCGCCCAGGTATGTGGGTGCCAGGCACTTGATGAGATCTTCTTCCACACCCCCAGCTGTGGTCACTAAGACATCCACCTGCAGTTACGGGTCACTGGGGTTGGCCTAGGAAGAAGAGCCCTACCCTCCTATTAGGCAGGACTCCTCTAACTCCCAACCTCCATTCAGTGACCCTTGGAGAAGCTCTGCTGCTGTTTCTCTGATTAAAAAATGACCTCTAATGGGTGGGGGGATAGGTGAAATAGGAGAAAGGGAAAAAAAAATTAGACTGTCTGATATCTTGCCCTGGGTGATGGTTACATGAGCTGTTACATGACATGTTACACAACACATACATGTCAAATTCATCAAGCTGAACACTAAGAGTTGTGCATCTCCACCTCAATTTAAAAAACCGACTCCTATCTCCCTATCTTATTTAAACGATCAGTAATCTTATTGTCCATTAGGACCCTGAAAGGCCAAGGCCACAGCCCCACCAGGTCCCCACCATGTTGTGCTGCACAAGGTAACGGATGGTCTCACGGATGCCTGAACTGATGAGGTTGGATGTGTAGCCCAGAAAAATGGTGCAGCCGGTGAGTGGGCGGCGGCTCTGGGTCAGGTCTGCATGCTGGTCTTCATCCTGTGACAGCGGCTCCAGTTTCTTCTCTATCTAGGTGCAACAGGATAGAGTTAACCTCTGGCCAGACTGGCCCAAGGACTCCAGAGGCATTTCAGAGGCCGACTCCGCCCCCAGGCTCTGCCCACTCAGAGAGAAGGGGCAACTTCTCCCTGGAACCAGGGAACGAAAACCCTTGCGACCCCCCCTCTCGACCCCCTCCGTCCCAACCCGCACCCCGGTCCAGGCTCCGCCCCATGCACAGCCCGCATCTCAGCGCACAAGCTCCGAAGTCGGAGAGCATTGTCGTTGCAGGCCTGCTTCCCTTCCTCTGGGAAGAGCAAATGCAAGCTCAAAGCCCCGCCCTGATTTAGGCTCTTCCAAGTCCTCCCTCAACCACAGGGTCTTGTCCCAGGCTCCGCCCATTCTAGGACACTTTCACACACTGCCTATGCGGAAATATAATGAAGTTCTCCATGGTGGTCCCACAAAGTTGTGCCAGTTGTATACAGGTCCCAGAGCAGCCATACTGTGCTGTGAAGATGCCCTGCAGCATTTCTTAGCTGTGTCATGAGGCTGTCGCAAGCCCCCCATCCCCACCCATGACCAGAAAGAAAGAACGACTGGTAATACTCAGCGAAGATAAACTGGTCTGGTTCTCCCGTCCTTGGGAGAATTCTTAGGAAAATGTTGAACAGCCCTTATTCTCGCCTCCCCTCACACACACACATACAGCATCCCCTCACATACAGCATCGGAATGTCTATGGAATGATATTTTTTTAAACATCCATACCATATCCCTAAATGTTTTAATAATGTACCCTTCCTACTGCTATCGTCTGAGTAGAGAAGGTATTTAATAAGATGTCTCCAAAGGAAAGGGCTTTAGAGCAGTTTATCAGAACACTGAAGGGATGCTCTTGGGCCATGGTCCTCAGTAGGACTATGAATAAACTCTTTCTGAAGATATTAAGAGTCGTGTTGATTTCAGTCGACACCTACAACCTGCCCCCCACCCAAAAACCAGCCACAGCCCCATCCTGTGCAAGGATATCGCTGCTGCAGGGCAACAGTCCCTTCCCAGCACATAATCTCCCACCCCGATGGACCCCGCCTCCCTCCAACAATTGGACCGCGCAACGAGGGACACGCCTCCGTGCCCGAGGAATTCCCGTCCCTCCGTACGGCATTGGTGCTACTGGAGGTCCCGGCCCCTAGACCCAGGAAGTCCCACCCCAGGCCCTACCATCGCGTTGACTTGCTGCACAGCGCGCCCGAAGTTGGTGGCCTGGAAACCAGTGGTACCGAAGGCCTCCAGCAGCGCGCGGTAGTCCACGCCGCAGTTGAAGTCGTAGCCCCGGACCTGGGTGCTCTCGGACGGCAGCGCCGAGCTGTGCTTCAGCACAGCGGCCAGCGCCGCCGCGGGCGCCTCCCTCTCCCGGGACCCCTCCATGCCCCTGCGGTCGCACTGTCAGGTCAGAGCCGCCGCAAGCCAGGCCTCCAGCAACCTCGAAATGCGCTAAGCCTCGGCACGAGTCTCTGTAGGAGAACGCAGGAAGTTGTACTCAGAAAAAACGATGGGGGAAGGACCGGAAGTTAGTCACATGATCCCCGTTGACGCCTAGTTCACAGCGCAGCTATCTGCGCATGTGTTCTGTAGTACGGAAGCCGCAAGGAACCTGGAGTACCCGCTTCGCGTCTTCGCAAGCTCAGATGAATGAGGATTCCTACTTTTACTGCCGCCTGCTGGAGACTCGCCGCGTTGCGTGGCGCTTGCCCGTTCAGTTCTAACCTCTTGCGGAAGGAGGATGGCTTCTTAGACGTCTCCCTTGGACAAGATGCGAGTCATCAGGAAGTGTCAGACAGTTTCTGCCTCTGAGCGTCTCTCGTCAACCGGGATAGTGATCCCTGTTCGTGCCTCGCCGGTCCCCAGGGCCTCCACATGGTGCATAACCTTGTCTTCCTTCCGTAGCTGCAGCTGTCACCTCCTCCGGGAAGCCTTCCGTCACCTTCCTCTGGGTAAGGGACCTCCTCTGGGATCCAGGGCTGACATCTCTTTGCCTCCAGCAAGACTGAGCCCCTCGAGGAGGGGGATGTCTGTATCTCATGGGTCGTCCTAGCTGTGGGCAGAGTCTGGTCCAAAAGGGCCTCCTTTAATCACTCACTCTATAAGTTATGGAGTCTAGTCTACGATGGGCTCTGTGCTGGGCGCTGCAGATTTATCAGTGAACAAGACACAGCCCCTGCCCTCCCGGAGCCCACGGTTCGGGGAGCTAGAAAGGTAACAACTCTGGTAAATGCTATTCAGGAATTAAACAGGATGATGTGGGGCTATTTGGAGTGGAGTGGAGGGAGGGATTGGTGGCCTTATTTGGAGGGACAAGTAGCTGGGAAAGAACACTACAAAGGTGACATTTGAGTCAAGACCAGAAGGCTAGGAAGGGCCCCATATGTGAGGATCTGGGGGAGGACATTCCCCTGACGTTCCCCACCCACCACAGCAAGAGAGAACAGCCAGTGCATAGATCTTGCCGCCAAAGAGGAGCTTAGTTAACTGGAGGAACAAAAACACCCTCCATGACATTCTTTTTTTTTTCTTCGTCTTTTTCTTTTTGTTTTTCTCTTCTCCATGACATTCTTGACAGCCCTGCTTGGATCTCAAACTCATCACCTCACCCCACCTAACCCTGACTTTCCTGCAAGTTTCCACATCTCAGCAAAAGCACTACCCTTGGCTTCTCTGCTAGACTCAAAACTGAACTTGATGGCTCCCCTTCTGTCATACTCCACATCCATCCACCGGCATAGCTGCCAAGTCCAGCCTACAAAATAGGTCCCAGATCCAGGTGCTTTCTTGTGCTTGCTTTGATTTCTTTTGAGATATAATTGACACATTATATTAGTTTCAGGTGTACAGAATGGCTCAGTGTTTGTATCCAGGTGCTTGTCTTCATGCCTGTGGCTTCCACGCTGAGCTCCTCCCTTTCTGTACATCTCCCAGCTGTGCACGGAGCCCGGGAAACAGACCCAGATTCATCGTTCCTTGTTAAACCCTCTCACAGCAGCTCCTTCCAAGGAGTAAAACCCAGGCTTTTCCCCATGGCCTGCAAGACGTGCTGACTTTCTTGCCCTCGTCTCCCACCACTTGCCTGCACTCGTTCTAGAACTTGCCATCTTGCTGTTCTAGAGCCCATTTAGCTCTTTTCTGACCAAGGAATGATACATCTGCTGCCCTCTGCCTGGAACACCTACTCCCCCAGCTCCACCTTCTCTTCTGGGCCTCAGTTCAAGTGTTGCCTCCTCCAAGAAGCCTGCCTGACCACCCACCTCAACCTTACCTTCCTTTTGTTGTCATTCACATCACTTAATACACTTTGTTTGTACATCCCTCCCTGACTAAAATGGCAACTGCACAAGGGCAGGATTTTGTTGGGTGTCTGCAGTTCGTCCTACTCTGAAAAGTGCCAGGCACGTATGGGTGTCAGGGTGCTCTGTGAGGAGTAAAGAAAGGACAGGTTGATAAGAAATGAAGTCAGAGCAGGCAGAAGGTGTCAGACCAGGCAGGGCCCTGTGGGCTGTAGTAAGGAGGGTGAGTTTATTCTAAAAGGCTGGGGAAGGAGATTCAACATGGCGGCATGAGAGGTGAGACAGAGAACTCCTCCTAAAACCATATATAGTATGAAAATATAGTTAATGCAACTAACCCTAAAACAGCAAAAGGAAAGAAGGCTGCACCAGACTGCATACACCTGGAGAACAGGGCAGAGCAGACCTCATGAAACAGGGTAACACCAAAGCCTTGATCCACCAGGACCCAATCCCTTCCGCCACTCCAGCTCACCCGCGGGATGAAGAGAAATGGAGCGGAGAGGGGATGGAAGCCTAGAACTGCTGAACCCCCAGCCCTGGAGGTCTGCTTTGGAACACAAACCTACATTATGTGGTGCTCTGGAGGTTGGTGGGGTTGGGGAGCTGGGACAGGCAGAGTGCTTGAGAGACTGAGATTCCGGCCGTTTGTGGAGGACAGGGATCCATGTTTGGCTGCTCTGGGACAATGGAAAGGCGGGTGGTCTGAGAGGCTTCCTAGCACCAAGAGGGCTGCTGAAGGGGCAGGGTTAGCACAGAGCTTGCTGGGCAGGAGAAGGGAGAGGTTGACAAGGTTGTCTAGGTGCGCTCTGCCCAGCAGGTTGGGAACTTTGAGGAGCTTCAGGCACTTCATCCCCCTGGCTAGCTACTCAGTTCTGAGGCCCCTCACTTTGACACGCAGCCTGCTGCGCCTTCCTCCTGGCCTGCTGCGCCTTCCTCCTGGCCTGCTGGCACCAGCTTGCAAACTGGCAGTCACTGTGCTGGTGTCAGGCCAGGCAGAAGGAGGCCCCAACTACAACAGAGACGCAAAGCACAGAGGTTTACACCTATGTGCTCAGCCCACTGGCTTTGACATTGGAGACAGGCACTGCAGCCGGGAATCAGGAAACAACTCTTGCCCCCCCCACCCCCCCAGGAACCAGCGCTGCTCCCCTGCAACCCCCAACCTCACTTGAGGGGCCTAGCAGCTCCAGAGACTAGAGCTTCTGGGCACTAGAGGGCGCCACATAGAAATATGAAACGTCAAAGGAACATGGTTCAGACCAGAATCTCACAAACCCCAGACAAAGGGCCATATGAAACGGAACTCACCAGTCTTCCTGAAAGAGTTCAAAATAAAAATCACAAACATGCTCATGGAGGTACAGAAAAATATTCAAGAACTCAGGAACGAATTTAAGATGGAGATTCGATCATTAAGAAATTCCATATCTCAAATGAATCATACAATGGAGGGACTTAAAAGCAGATTAGATGTAGAAGAGATGGTAAATGGAATAGAAAATAGAGAAGAGGAATACAAAGAAGCGGAGGCACAGAGAGAAAAAAGGATAAGAAGAATGAAAGAATATTGAGAGAATTGTGTGACCAATCCAAACAAAACAATATTCACATTATAGGGGTACCATTAGAAGAAGAGAGAAAAAAAGGGATAGAAAGTGTCATTGAGGAGGTAATTGCTGAAAACTTCCCCAGTCTGGTGAAGGAGACAGTTTCTCAGGCCATGGAGGTGCACAGATCTCCCAACACAAGGGACCCAAGGAAGACAACATCAAGACATATAATAATTAAAATGGCAAAGATCAAGGATAAAGGCAGACTTTTAAAATCAGCTAGAGAGAGAAAAAAGATGACATACAAAGGAAAACCCATCAGGCTATCATCAGATTTTTCAACAGAAACATTATATGCCAGAAGGGAGTGGCATGATACATTTAATGCAATGAAAAAGAAGGGCCTCGAACCAAGAATACTCTTCCTGGCAAGGTTATCATCTTAATTTGAAGGAGGGATTAAACAATTTTCAATAAGCAAAAGCTGAGAGAATTTACCTCCCACAAACCACCTCTACAGTGCATTTTGGAGGGATTGCTATAGATGGAAATATTCCTAAGACTAAATAGCTGTCACCAGGGAAAATAAAACCACAGCAAAGTAGAATAATTAATTACTAAGCAGATGCAAAATCAAATCAACTAACCCCAGAGTCGATCAAGAGATAGACAAAGAGTACAGAATATAATACCTAACATATAAGGAATGGAGGAGGAAGAAAAAGGAGGAAAAAAAAGAACCTTTAGGTTGTGTTTGTAATAGCATACTAAGTGAGCTAAGTTAGACTGTTAGATAGTAAGGGAATTACCCCTGAACCTTTGGTAACCACAAATCTAAAGCCTGAAATGGCAGTAAGTACATACCTGTCGATAATCACCATAAATGTAAATATAGTCTGAATGCACCAATCAAAAGACATAGAGTCACTGAAGGGATAAAAAAACAAGACCCAACTATATGCTGCCTACAAGAGACTCACTTCAAATCCAAAGACACACACAGACTAAAAGTGAAGGGATGGAAAAAGATGTTTCCAGCAACTAATAGGGAGAAGAAAGCAGTAGTTGCAGTACTTGTATCAGACAAAACAGACTTCAAAACAAAGAGTAACAAGAGACAAAGAAGGACATTATGTGATAAAGGGGTCAGTCCAACAAGAGGATATAACCATTATAAATATCTATGCACGCAACACAGGAGCACCTACATATGTGAAACAAATACTAACAGAATTAAAGGGGGAAATAGAATGCAATTCATTCATTTTAGGAGACTTCAACACACCACTCATTCCAAAGGACAGATCAACCAGACACAAAATAAGTAAAGAGACAGAAGCACTGAACACATATTAAACAGATGGACCTAACGGATATCTACAGAACACTCCATCCAAAAGCAACAGGATACACATTCTTCTCAAGTGCGGATGGAACATTTGAAAGTATAGATCATATACTAGGCCACATAAAGAGCCTCAGTAAATTAAAAAAGATTGTAATGGTACCAACCAGCTTCTCAGATCACAAAGGTATGAAACTAGAAATAAATTACACAAAGAAAATGAAAAAGCCCACAAACACATGGAGGCTTAACAACATGCTCCTAAATAATCAATGGATCAATGACCAAATAAAGCAGAGATCAAGCAATATATGGAGACAAATGACAACAATAATTCAACACCACAAAATCTGTAGGAGGCAGTGAAGGCCATGCTAAGTGGGAAGTATGTTGCAATACAGGTCTACCTTAGGAAAGAACAATCCCAAATGAACAGTCTACCCTCAAAATTGACGAAACTAGAAAAGGAAGAACAAATGAGGCCCAAAGTCAGTAGAAAGAGGGACATAATAAAGATTAGAGCATAAATAAATACAATGATAAGAATAAAACAATAGAAAGAATCAATGAAAGCAGGAGCTAGTTCTTCGAGAAAATAAACAAAATAGATAAACCCTGAGCCAGAATTATCAAGAAAAAAAGAGTCTACACACATAAACAGAATCAGAAATGAGAAAGGATAAATCTCTACAGACACCACAGAAACACAAAGCATTAGTAGAGAATACTATGAAAAATTTTATGCTAACAAATTGGATAACCTAGAAGAAATGCACAATTTTCTGGAAAAATACAACTTTCCAAGGCTGACCCAGGAAGAAACAGAAAATCTGAATAGACCAATTACCAGCAACGAAATTGAATTGGTAATCAAAAAATACCTAAGAACAAAAGTCCTGTACCAGATGGCTTCACCACTGAATTTTATCAAACATTTAGTGAAGACCTAACATCCATCCTCCTGGAAGTTTTACAAAAAGTAGAATAGAAGGGTATACTTCCAAACTCATTCTATGAGGCCAGCATCAGTCTAATACCAAAATCAGGTAAAGACACCATAGAAAAAGAAAATTACAGACCAATACCCGGATGAACAGAGATGCAAAATACTCAACAAACTATTAGCAAACTGAATTAAAAAGTACATCAAAAATATAATTCATCATGATCCAGTAGGATTTATTCCAGGAATGCAGGATGGTACAACATTAGAAAATCCATCAACACCATCCACCACATCAACAAAAAGGACAAAAGCCACATGATCATCTCCATAGATTCTGAAAAAACATTCGACAAAATTCAACATCGATTCGTGATAAAAACTCTCAACAAAATCGGTATACTGGGCAAGTACCTCAACATAATAATGGCCATATATGACAAGCCCACAGCCAGTGTCATACTTAAACAACAAGAAGCTGAAAGCCTTTCCTTTATGATCGGGAACAAGACAAGGATGCCCACTCTCTCCACTTCTATTCAGCATAGTTCTGGAGGTACTCCATGGCAATCAGAGAACACAAAGAAATAACAGGCATCCAGATTGATAAAGAAGTTGTTAAACTGTCACTGTTTACAGATGACATGATATTGCACATAAAAAACCCTAAAGAATCCACTTGAAAACTACTAGATCTAATATCTGAATTCAGCAATGTTGCAGGATACACAATTAATACACAGAAATCTGTTGTATTCCTATACACTAATGATGAACTAACAGAAAGAGAAATCAGGAAAACAATTGAAATCACAATTGCATCGAAAAGAATAAAATACCTAGGAATAAACCTAACGATGGAAGTGAAAGACCTATACCCTGAAAACTACAAGACACTCATGAGAGTAATTAAAGAAGATACCAATAAGTGGAAACACATTCTTTGCTCATGGATAGGAAGAATTAATATTGTCAAAATGGCAGTCCTGCCTAAAGCAATCTACAAATTCAATGCAATTCCTATCAAAATACCAGCAGCATTCTTCAATGAACGAGAGCAAATTATTCTAAAATTCATATGGAACCACAAAAGACCCCGAATAGCCAAAGCAATACTGAGAAGGAAGAATCAAGCCGGGGGGATTACGCTCCCCAACTTCAAGCTCTACTACAAAGCCACAGTAATCAAGACAATTTGGTACTGGCACAAAAATAGAACAATAGACCAATGGAACAGAATAGAGAGCCCAGATATAAACCCAAGTGTATATGGTCAATTAATATATGAAAAAGAAGCCATGGACATATAATAGGGAAATTACAGCCTATTCAACAACTGGTGTTGGCAAAACTGGACAGCTACATGAAAGAGAATGAAACTGGATTACTGTTTAACCCCATACACAAAAGTAAACTCGAAATGGATCAAAGACCTGAATGTAAGTCATGAAACCATAAAACTCTTAGAAGACAACATAGGCAAAAATCTCCTGAATATAAACATGAGCAGCAACTTCTTCCTGAATGCATCTCCTCAAGCAAGGTAAACAAAAGCAAAAATGAACACATGGGACTACATCAAACTAAAAAGCTTCTGTATAGCAAAGGACACCATCAACAGAACAAAAAGGCATCCTACAATATGGGAGAATATATTTGTAAACAACATATCCAACAAGGGGTTAACATCCAAAGTATATAAAGAACTCACACTCTTCAACACCCAAAAAGCAAATAACCCGATTAAAAAATGGGCAGAGGATATGAAGAGACATTCTCCAAAGAAGAAATTCAGATGGCCAACAGACACATGAAAAGATGCTCCACATCACTAATCATCAGGGAAATGCAAATTAAAACCACAATGAGATATCACCTCACACCGGTTAGGATGGCCAGCATTGAAAAGACTAAGAACAAGAAATGCTGGCGAGGATGTGGAGAAAGGGGAACCCTCCTACATTGCTGGTGGGAATGTAAGCTAGTTCAACCACTGCAGAATGCAATATGGAGGTTCCTCAAAAAACTAAAAGTAGAAATACCATTTGACTGGGGAATCCCACTCCTTGGAATTTATCCAAGGAATATGCCTTCTCGGAGATTCAAAAAGACATATGCACCCCTATGTTTATCACAGCACTATTTACAATAGCCAAGATATGGAAGCAACCTAACTGTCCATCAATAGATGAATGGATAAAGAAGATGTGGTATATATACACAATGGAATACTATTCAGCAACAAGAAAAAAACAAATCCTACCATTTGCAACAACATGGATGGAGCTGGAGGATATTATGCTCAGTGAAATAAGCCAGGCAGAGGAAGACAAGTGCCAAATGATTTCCCTCACTTGTGGAGTATAACGACGAAGCAAAACTGAAGGAACAAAACAGCAGCAGACTCACAGACTCCAAAAAGGGACTAGCAGTTACCAAAGGGGAGGTGTGGGGGAGGGTGGGTGGGGAGGGAGGGAGAAGGGGATTGGGGGGTATTATGTTTAGTACAAATGGTGTGAGGGGTCATGGGGAAAACAGTGTAGTAGAGAAGGCAAATAGTGACTCTGGCATCTTACTACAGTGATGGACAGTGACTGCAATGGAGTCTGGGTGGGGATTGATAATATGGGTAAATGTAGTAACCACATTGTTTTTTCATGTGAAACCTTCATAAGAGTGTGTATATCAATAATTCCTTAATAAAAAATTTTTTTTAATGAGGTTAATAGATCTTGCTGTATTATTTATAGACTACTAATCAAATCGTTATTTTATGGTAGAAGTTCATAATCAAGGATAAATGTTTATTATAAAAAAGAAAGCTAAAAGAGCAATCAGGTATTTCTAAGGCACTCCTCTACTGGTACAGGTGTAGATGGGCTCCAACATCCAGAAGTGTGATCATTTTTAAAAAGGATTCTTGGTAGGTAAATCCAGCCTTCTTCTGACTGATACTTAACTCTGATGGGATCAAAGTCAAGTTCAGATTTGACCATCTGACTTGAGGGGGTATCTGAGATCAACTAGCATGGGTACATCCACATTAGTAGCCCACTGTGCCACTTGAAAAACTTTTCACTCACTGTATAAGGGATGACTTTTCCTTGTTGAACAGACCCTTCCTCTAAGATACACTCCTCTTAAGGTAACCTACCCCAACAGTGTCCATACCCTGTTGTGCCCATTAACCTCTCACACAAAGAATGCAAGTCATTGGCTATGGGTGGAAGGGTCGATGGATTTAGATGAATTATTGGTGTGCAGTGAAGTATCAAAATGACTTGTTTAAAGTTATTTCCTGGACTTCGCACATAGTAGGTCTTAATAAACATTATGGACAGAAGTTTACATGAGAGGAGTTGAAGAGAGAGAGAGAGAGGGAAGCAAGTGGGTCTGAGGGAAGCAAGACACCGCTGCTGACTGTAAGAGATCAGACTGGCCAAAGGGCCCCATCACTTTTGGTTCTGTCACACGCACACAGGCCAAGTGAACTGGGAGGGACATTGTGTCAGAGGCGTGTGAAGAACCCCACAGAAGCTGACCCCCTGACCGGGAACTTTCGGTCGCTCTCTGTGATATGAGTCAACAGCCCCCCAAAGGCACCCCCAGTTTGGTCCTACACAGGCCAGGCGGGGGTTAGCATTTTAATCAGGATCTGAGTTCTTACACTGGATCTATTAAGAGACATACAAGGACCCAGCCAATTTTCTGGACAATCTTCTCTGGTCCGTTGGTCCAATGTTCAGTCCAGCTGGGATGTTCTTCGGAACGGGACTGAGCACTCATTAGAAGTTCCTTATGGGTGGGAACCAGATTTTATGCCTAGATTCAGGTATACTTTTCAATTGGTGTGTGTTACAGTTTGTGCCAGTGGTAAATGGGACAGGCACCCCCAACCCATACCCAGTGCTCCCCGCCTTGGCTGCCCTGTCCTCTCCCTCACCATCCAGCAACTAGTTCTGGGCCAGTCCTGGGGACCTTCGGGACTCTGAACCATCATAGGTACCAGTGCCCACTCTTAGGAGTTTGTGTAGAATAGCTTGAATATTGCTCTGCCTCCATCTGTGCTGTGCTCTTAGCAGTTACTAATTGTTATGTGGGCCCCCTCATTGTTGCAGGTGAGCGGGGTCACCTCACTGACTCCTTCACTCGGAAGCATATAAAGTAGATCACCTACAGCTGGACCAGTAAAGCAGCTGGTCGACCTCCTTGGCCTACATACACCAAGACTGGGCCCATATATCCCAAAGTAAAGCTGAGAGTTCCTGTTACCTGGCTTATTTAGATGTGAAGGCAGTCAACTACCTTTACACTTTGCTGACTGAATTATTAGTTGGAGGAGTTGAATTAACCACATACTTGACAATCTCACTTTGTTCTAGGTATTACCTTACTGTTAGCATTTATAGCAAGAGGCACGAGCATTTCCAACATTGTTAGCAATAGCAAGATCAGTTTGTCAGTAGTTCACTTTTCTAAGCTAAGTTTTCCTCCCTGTTATATATTTTACTCAAATCATAAGAAACAACCGAGACCTAGTGTGGGGAAGTTGGGGTTCCTATGCCCAGGATCCTCAGTGAACTTAAACCACCTGCTGATGTAACTGGCCTGTTGCTAGGCTACCACTTCCACACCTTTAGGGAATAAGCTATTACTGTGCTATATAGAGAGCTCGGCCCAGTGCTCTGGGCAGAGGCAGTGATGCTAGTGCTCAACCTACTGCCGGGAGAACAAGCCGGGTAATAAACCCTTTCACCCCAAAGAACGCTTGCTGTCAATTTCTTTGGTCACATTGAATCCATAGCGAACTTGTCCAGGGCTGAAACCCATTGGCAAGACAATTGGCGAAAGTCAGCAGGGTTCATTGTTGACCAAGGAAAAAGACAGGCTGCCCTTATGGGAGGGGTGCCTCAGTGGGCTGCCCCTGTGAATAGGGAGACAGTGGATTGTACCCCAATGGGTACGTGGTCTGAGGTGGCTTGCCTCCTAGAGGACTGGGCCCCACCCCAGGACTGGAGGCAAGTGGAGGTGACACCTGAGACAGTAGGGGTGGCCCTTGGTATAGGAAGCAGATCCTTTGAGAAGCAGAGTGCCCGTGAGACAGCGGGGACTGTGGGTTGGCTGCTTCTTACAGTATTAAAAAAGTCTACAGTAGAGACCCAAGAAATGGCAGCATGAGAACATGAGCTGCAAGCTTCTGTGGATTCCCTGAAAGAGGAAATGGCATTGATGTGACAGGAGGCAGCACGAGAATGCCGGTAGCAAGGTGCCATTGGAGAGGTAAACAATTCTTTACAGAACGAGACGGCAGCGCTGCCAGGTGTTCTGAAGGAGGAAGAGGCCATCAAGGAAAAAGACGACCTCCTGAGGGAAGCACAGGCGGAGGTGGCACGAGAACGCCAGCTGGGAAGCATTGAGGTGAAGGTAAGAGAGCTTCTGAAGACTGAGGTAGTGTCTTGCCAGTGGGTTTCAGCCCCAGGCAAGTTCGCTATAGATTCACTGTGACCAAAGAAATTGTCAGCAAAGGGTTCTTGGGGTGAAAGGGTTATACCCAACTTTATTTCCATGGTGGCAGGTCAGTCACTAAAATCCCATTCACTCAGAACGAGTCTGTATGCAGCAAGCCGGTCTCTGCCTCTGGGCCCCTCTGTCTGTGCAGCCATCCTCTGGGCCTCTCTGCACAGTTGAATAGACCGATGGATTAGAAAGGAGACTGCCACCCAGTTATTTGTCCGTAGGCCTGTTACAATAAGAAGCCATGGATCGTGGCTCAGATGAGTGTTCAGATGGGGAGACTGAGGCTTGGAGCATCTAGGTGATGCCCACAGCCACAGGGGCCCATGGGTGTGGTAGGTAGGCAGCCTCTTAGATGACCCCTGGTGATATCCACCTCCTAGGAGGCACACTTTTCTGTTAGTTCTATCCCACCCTGCTCTGCTACATGCCCAGCAGAACACAGCCAAACAGTGGCAAGAAGTCACTTTTGAGATTAGGTTATAAAAGACTGTGATGTCCACCTTGGGCATCTCTCAAAGGCTTACTCCTCCTCCCTCTCGGGTTGCTCAGTCTGAGGGAAGCAGCTGCCATTGTGGTAGGAAGCCAAGCCAAGGAAAGGGACAATGTTTCTTTAAGGCTTTAAGAACTCAGAGGAATACCAGGGTGCTTGAGTTTACAGCAATGTGACAGTGTACCCCCCACCGGGACCCGTGATATGGAGCAGCTCTGTTGATCACAGCCCTGTAGGCTCCTTAGTTTACAGTATCCCGGTACCCTTTATTGAGATAGGTTAAAACATAACCACTCTGGCTGAAACTATAGTACACTAACAGCTCCCACTGCAACATTCCTGGGGGCTGACTCTCCTTGACCCTTGTAGTGAATTTATGAAAGGCATGGCCCCGCTGCCCTCATGCTCGGCCTTTGGATACAAATCCGCTGAGCCAGTGCCGGCACTAATAAACTGCTTCTCACCATTAGGGCTTCTCGCCAAACATCTGTGTCCTTTCTCCGTGTTCGTAGTTCCCGCAGTTCCTGCAACACCATGTTGTGAGCAGCCCATGAAGTTCATGTAGTGAGGACTGCAGCTTTCATCCACCAGCCAAGGAAGCGCGGAGGCCTGGAACAGCTATGGGGGTGATCTGGGAAGTCGGTTCTCAGGTTGACATCTTGACTGTAACCTCATGAGAGAGACTCTGAGCCAGAATCACCCAGCTCAGCCACTCTTGGATTCCTGACGTTCAGAAACCATGTGAGATAATAAATGTTTGTGGTTTTAAACTGCTACAATTTGGGGTGTCTTGTTATGCAGCAACAGCTAACTGATACAAGCGGAATAGTGCCAGACCTGAAACCTTCAGCTCCTCATCTAGGCCCCCCTAGGATGCCCTGCACCTGCTGGGTCTGAGTATCTCTGCCTTGTTTCCACAAAGAGCCTTTAATGACCATTTTCTACCATTTTCAGCTGAGAAGGCACATCCTAGAGGGCTCTAATGTGATGATAAAGGCAAGACTCTAGACAATCACAAGGAGGAAGGGGCCGGCCAGGAGGGACTCTATGAGGGGTGGGGAGGGAGGTGCAGACATATGTCTTCTCAACCAGCCCAGCAAGAAATTCCTTGGATATGTGTTTTCTAAACATTCCTGCCTTCCAGTCTATATCCATGCTGTGGTCTCTGTCTGGAACTCTCTCCCCTGTATCTTCTAACCCTCCCTATGTGTTTCAAGGCCCCACAGAAATCTCTCTTCTTTGGGAAGCCCTTCTTGATCCCTGGGCGTCCCCATGATACTTCCTTCCCTCCCTGAGGGAACCTTAAGACAAGGGATGGGCGTTTGCATCACTGTGCCCAGGGGACTGCAAGGAACACACACACACAGAGCCAGCAAGTGTTTGTTGAATGAATTCCTATCTACTCTGATGTTATAGACTTAACATTTGTGTCTCCTCCCCACCCCAAAATTCATAGGTTGAAATCCCAACTCCCAACGTGATGGTATTTAGAGGTGGGGCCTTTGGGAGATGATTAGAGAAGGTCATGGAGGGAGGGGTCCACGATGGGGTTAATGCCCTTACAAAAAGGTGCAGGAGCTTTGCCTCTGTTCTTCAAAGAGAAGACAGCCATCTGCAAACAGGAAAGAGAGCCCCCACCAGACACTGCATCTGCTGACACCTTGAACTTGAACTTCCCAGCCTCCAGAATGATCAGAAATGTCTGTTGTTTATGCCATCCATGGTAAGTTGTCATAGCAGCCCAAACTAGCTCAGACGCCTGATTATGGTCTGTTTTTACTGAGGAAACATGGACACTCTGATGGTGAGATACCATTTGTGGTGTGGCACAGAGTTTGATACAGCTCTCCTGGCTTTGCCTAATTAACTTTACTGTTTATATCTTTCACAAATTATCCGATTTTTAGAGTTAGAGAGTGTAACTCGGGGGGAAAAATAAGTTCCCAGCCTGGGGCAAATTACCTTTGAAGCTGAAATCAGTCAAAGGGAGAAATAAAGCGGGAGAAACCCGTTTATTGCCTACAAGCAGTCGTCCACTTCTGCTCGCCCGTGTCTCTTGCGACCCAGCTGTAAAAAGGAGGCCTGACCAAACCTCTCCAGTGCAGATACACCCTCACTCCCCACCCTTGTAATCACCTCTCCTTCTCACCACTCCTTGTAAACATCTATTGATATGGAGAGGCACTAAGGCCAGGCTAGAGGTTCTGGAAATACTGCGATTTCACCCAGAGAGGAGTCTTAAAAATCATCTAGTCCAGGGATGGGCAAACCTTTCCTGTGGACGGCTAGGTAGTCAATACTCTCAGTTCTGCAGGCCAGACAGTCTCTGCTGTGACACCTTAAGTCTGTTGTAGTCCATAGAGAATATGTAAAAAAATGAATGTGGCTGTGTGCCAATAAAACTTCACAAACACACACAGAGAGTGGGCCAGATTTGGCCCATGGGCCATAAAATTTACCTACTCTTGACCTATTCCAACATTTCCATTTAATAAGGTGGGGTTTGCCCAGGGTCACGTGGCAAGTTAGGAATAAAACCAGAACTTACTCTCAGGCCTGCCAACATCCTGTTTTGTGCCTTCACTTTGACCTCTGTGCTGGATGCATGGTGCTTGTGAGTTTGTACAGCTGGCTGGCGTCTAGCCTCATGTCAGTTCTTTTGTACAAAGGAGGACTGGGGGTCTGTGCCACACACAGGGAACACAAGACCCAGGGATGCTGAGGAGGAGCTGGCAAAAAAAAAAAAAAAAAAAAAAGACTAGCGTCACACCAGCTGCCTCACGGCAGATACTTGGGAAACGTCTGCCCAACGATGTCTCAACATGGCTTGAAATTCTTCCGGGGTCAAGTATGTAATTTTAGAGAGGAAGCAACAGAACCAAGAATATAACTACTGGGGTTTCTGGGTGGAGCTGCTGCTGGGACTCTGTGCCTCCCCCACCCCCAAAGCTGGGACTCTATGGAGACCGGGAAGGCAGAGAGGGACCCCCAATTCCTACAAATCTCCTTCACCCCCATATCCTATTTAGCCCCCCGCATCAGCCCCGGCTGATGGCCCCAGCTTGCGGAAGTGGAGGCCCAAAGAGGGGAGAGCTGAGCCCAAGATGCCCGCCCACCCCAGCTCAACCATATTTAATATATGGACTAATATCCCTACCTGTTGTGAGTTATAGTGGGGATCTGTATCCCCCTGCCCAGAGTTCACGTCCACTGGAACCTCTGAACAGCACCTTATTTGGAATAGAGTCACTGTAGGGCCATTCATTCCAGGAGACAAGAAGCCCCTTCTACTCTGTCTTCTTCACAGCTGGTCAACCTCGCAGAGACCTGGGGAGGGGAGGGGAGGGGAGGGGAGGGAACATCAAACATAAAATCATCCAAACTCAGTCCGTTATCTTCCTCTGCCAACAACTTCCTTACCAGCATCGGTCACTGCCCCCCAGTCATCTAAGGAGGAAACCCTGGAGACGCCTCTGCTGTCCATCTTGCACACAGCGAGTCAGGCCTGGTTCCGCCGACTTGGCTCTTCATCACGTCTGTGTCTCCTCTCGGTTCTCCCCACCGCATGGGTATCCGAGCCCTCACCGTCTCTCACCTAAGCTGTGCGGTGGCCTCCTACTGGATCCCTAATCCTTCGGGGAGGGCCATTTAAATTCTTCCCCCTCGCTACTGCTAGTGACCTACCTATAACAAAGGGATATTTCCCTGCTCAAAATCCTCTGACCTTGTATTGCCTACGAAATAGAGTCTGCACTTCTTAATAGGGTGCATGGGGCTCTTTGGCACCTTCTGCTTCTCCCTTCTCTAGGGTAAAAATAGCAAACTAATAATATAGGCATTCTTCGGTGAGATCAGTTAAAGTTCAAAAAGCCAGGAGTAACTGGCCTGGAATGTTTGGATATTCCCCAGATAAAGGAAAGTCTCTCAGTATAGCGTCTTTATTGTGTTCATTAAACCATGTCCTTGTAAGATTCACTTAGCCTGCGAAAAGGCCCAGCTTATTTTTTTGACTTTACCTATATGCTGTTTTTCCTCTTCCTTCCCCTAATCAAGTAATTTGCAACCTGGACAGTTAATTTAGCAAGCTAGCCCAGCATAGTAAAGACAAGAAAGATTCCATCTTAAAGCTAAGGTTTCATTTTAAAATCCAGGAAGTTAAGAAGTAAGATTCTTAATTTACTCTTTAATGAACAGACAATAACTGAGCCCACCATGGGGCAGGGAAGGTGGTCTTAATTGATTTTCTTCCAGAGGGAAGCTGCTATCTCAGGAAGGAATCAGAGCAGTAAATTTCTTGTGTTGTTACTTTTGCAAAATTACCTGAACTAGAAAAGGCTTAATGTCTCATCAAAGATGAATACTTGGGGGAGTCACTTAACAAGTCCACACCCCTGGCCCTTTATGTTTCTGAAAATCCCCAACCGCCCATAAAACCGCTAGACAACAACGCACAACCATGGACTCTCTTGTCCCCCCCCAGCATGCACCAGGAGCTCTGTCCTCTCACTTTATCCCTAAATAAAAGCCTCTCCCTGGCTTTCCGACCTTGAGGGTTTGTGAAATTCATTCTTTGACTATCTAAACAAGAACTCCAGTATCATTTTAGTCTGTTAAAATTCCCCATTGTGCCCCCTCGTTTCTGAGTGTCCCATCAAGTATTCTGTTTATCAAACGTTTCCTGTTTTATATTCCTGTGAATTACTTCCCTTTTAATTTGAAGTCTCAGACCCTCACCCCCTTCTCTTTGGTTCAGGATGACACATAGACATCATTCTCCCCGTGTAACTCCAGGGAGGGGAAGTCCCAGGGCAAAATACCTTTGAAACAGAAATCAAAGGGAGAAATAAAGTTTAAAACCCGTTTATTGCCAAAAGCAGTCGTCCTGGGTCTCTCTCTCCTGATGCAGTAGAAGAGAACGAATACTCCCACCAATGTCTCTGGTCCAGATAAGCCCTCGCTTGCCCACGTAACTACCCATTGATGTGGAGATGGACTACCTCTCTCCACCCCTTGGAAACACCTGTTAATATGGACATACACTAAAGCCAGGCAACAGATTCTGGACATATTGCAATTTTACCCACACCCTGTCTGGGGAACACATATCTATGGCTTCCCTGTATGCACTTAATTGAATTTTATTACTTTTTCTCCTATTAATCTGTCTCATATCAATTTTATTCTTAGACCAGCTAAAGGAACTTCGAGGAATAGAAGACTTCTTCCTCCCACCACCACTCAAGTAGCTGTGTTTACTAAGGGCTGAACCAGGATCTTTCTCTTTTTGTTAAAAAGACCAGGATGGTGTGGAGAAAATGGAAATTATATCCAGGATCCTTGCCTGGGTGTCACCCATTGTAGACCTGAAGTGCCTGTTTGCATGTCTGTGGGATGTTCGCAGAGAGGCTGGTCAGTCTTGGGAGTGTTAGGCTGAAAAATACATATGAGTGGGATGGAGAGAGGATTAAGGCCAGTAAAGGTCACTAAAAGGGACTCAACATGTTAACTAGTTAAAACTAGAAACCCAGAAAAAGACTAGAGTTAATGAGTTAATCAGTTGAAGCTCAAAAGTCCGGGGGCAACTGGGCCTGGAATGTCTGAGTGTTCTCCAGACAAAGAAAAGTATCTGAGCACAGACAGCCCATGTCTTCATTGTGTCAAATAACCATGCCACTGTAAGATTTACTTTAGCCTGGGCTAAAAGGCCCAGCTATAAACAGCATGATAAAGACAACAAAAATTCCATCTTAAAGCTAAAATTGCATTTAAAACCCAAGAAGTTAAGAAGTAAGATTCTTAATGTCTTGCCAATGGGTTTCAGCCCTGGGCGAGTTCACTGTGGATTCAATGGGACCAAAGAAATGACAGTAAAACGTTCTTGGGGTGAAAGGGTTATACCCAATTTTATTCCCACAGTGGCCGGTCAGTAACTAACATCCCGTTCCCTCAGAGCGAGTCTACACGCAGCAAGCCGGCCTCTGCCTCTGGGCCTCTCTGCCCGCACAGCTGTCCTCTGGGCCTCTCTGCCCGCACAGCTGTCCTCTGGGCCTCTCTGCCCGCACAGCTGTCACCACTCCAGCCTCTGCTCTGCTCTCCTGCAGCCTTGCGGCCATGCCACTGTGTCCCCCAGAACACTGGGCAGGGCTCTTTATTAGAGTCAATACCAACATGTTGCCCAAACGTGTGCAGTGAGCAAGCCAACCAGGGCCGGGTGAGAATCCTGATCACAGGAACTTTCATTTTACCCACACTTAACATAGTCTTTACGGACATACAAGAACTCAGCCCACCTTGGAGGCAGGGAAGGCAGTCTTAACTGATATGCTCCCAAACCAGGGAGCTGCTCTCCTGGGAGGGAATCAGAGCAGTACATTTCTTGTGTTAAGCTAATTTCGCAGAATTACCTGGAGGACTGATAAGAAACTCCATGTCTCATCCAAGATAAACATCTTGAGACCACTTAACAAGTCCACACCCCTAGCCCTTTGTCACATTCCCGAAAAATCCTTAAAAGGGGGAACCCCCAACCTTTCAGTGCCCCCCTCTCTCTGAGCTCTCCCGTGCTTTCCAAGTGTGTAGGCTTGTTCTCAATCTTTCAGCGCGCCTCTCTCTCTGAGGTAGCCCACACTCCCATCTGAGTGGGCACTTTCCCTCTTTAAATAAACTTTTACTCTACTTCACTACTGTCTCTGCCCTTCAGTTCTTTGCTGCGGCGGGGACAAGAACCGAGGAAAATACACAATGCCCTCCTAACAGGAGTACCAGCCCCGGGGGAGGGATGGGCGAAGGAGACGGCTGGGAGAGCAGGGAGAGAGGTGCGAGCACGGGAACAGAGAGCTTGGAGAGTGCGGAAGGGAAGCCTGGAGGAAGAACTAGGAGAGAAGGCAGGTGACGGAGGGAAGCCATGGAGCCTTAGTGCTAGTGAGACAGGGACTGTGGGTTTAGACAGAGTGGGGGGGGGCCTCTGGAGAAAGAATCCTAATGAAACTCCACATTAAACAAGGAAAATCAGAGTCACATTAATTCTCTAAAGTAATATAAGCATTCTTCTGTGACAGTAATTAAAACTAAAAAGCTGGGAGTAACTTGGCCTGGAATGTTTGACCATCCCCCAGATAAGAAAAGACCTCAGCACAGCCCATGTCTTCATTGTGTCAATTAAATAAGGCTATTGTAAAATTTACATAGCCTGCTAAAAGGCCCAGCTTATTTCCTTTAACTTTACCCAGAAGCTGCTTCTCTTCCTCTAGCCCTGATCAAACGATTTGCATCCTAGGCAAGTAGTAATGGCAAGGGAGCCCGGTCACAAACAACATAGTAAAAACAGGAAAGATTCCATCTTAAAGATAAGATTGCATTTTAAAACCCAAAAGTCAAAAAATAGGTTTCTTAACATAGCAGACCAGGGAGCAGGACAGGCAGTCTTGACTGATATGCTCCCAAACCAAGAAGCTGCTAGTCTGGGAAAGAATCAGAGCAGTAAATTTCTTGTGTTAACTCTGCAAAATAATCTGGAAGACTGATAAGAAATTAAACGTCTCTTCAAAGATAAGCATTTGGGGGCCATTTAGCCGGTCTGCATCCCTAGCCCTTTGTTGCTCACTGGCCTATAAACCCCCTGCACAGCACAGAAACCCAGGGCTACCTTCCTCCTCTGGCAGGCGCAAGCCAGGAGCTCTGTCCTCTAGCTTTCTCTCTAAGTAAAAGCCTCGCACTTGCTCTCCTACCTTGAGTGTTTGCAAAGTTTATTCCTCGACTCTGTGAACAAGAACACTGGCATCAGGTTCTCTGAAGAGCCCGAAGACGGAGTCCCCAGAGTGCTGGGCCCGGGCCCAGAGCAGCGCACCGGGTGCCAGAGGGCCCTGCCGCCTCCCCAGCACACGTCGGGTGGGGCAGGTGCACTGCAGCCACAGTCAGGGTGGCCACGCAGCTGTGTGAGCCTGGTGTCCCAGCAGCAGCAGACCAAGCCCTGGAATGCTTGGGGCATCTGCACACACCCGGGACAGGATGGAACGCTGGCCCCAGTGACCACCCAGCAGGCCCAGGGCTGCTGCTCTGTTTCGGGCCCAGAAGCTCTTCTCTCTCAGGTTGAGGCTGGTGGGCTGTGCAGGAAGATAGGTCTGACCTGGGCAACTGCCCTGCCAGAGGCCTGCTTGCCTTCCTTCTGCCAAACCTCCGTACCTATGTGGCTGGGGAGCCTGAGGTCACCCCTGGGACCACTGTGCAGGCAGATGGCTCCGAGGTGCTGTGGGCAGGGCAAGGGGAAGGATGTCCTGGGTGACCCTATTTTGCCTCCTGTCACCTGGTCACCAGAGGCTGTCAGGAGGGCCCACATCCGCTTCCCCAGTCCCAGTCTGGGGCTGCACCTGCAGCATAAGGCCTGGAGACTGTCTCGTCTGGAGCCCCCCATGGGGGTGTTTGTGCTGATCCTGGAACTCCCCTGCAGGCCAGCCCTACCTTCCTGGGAAGGTGAACACATCCTGAGGGCCCTGGGGGAGCCTTATGGGGAGAATCAGAGCCAAGTGCCTCCGCTCAGCCTCCCCAGCCTTTTGTCACAGACGTCAGGCCACTCAGCCAGGGGCCATGAGCGGGACACCATGGGCCTCACACCAGCCTGGCCTGGGGCTGGATGGCTGAGGGGCCCCATGGAGGAGGACTGAGGGACCTGGGAGCATTGGTGGGTGCTCTGAGGTGTGAAGCATGGAGGAATTAGGCTCCGAGAAAGCCCCCCAATGCAAGGCATGCACCTCTCAGAGGTGCTTTGAATGACTAAGTTCAACGTTTTTTGAAAAGGAATTTTCTGGAATGTGTGGAGCAGCTGTGTCTCATTAAATGGGACAGTGCTAGACTGGTGCCCTGCAGCCCTGGGATCTACTGGGGTTACATCTGCAGTGGTGTTCAACATTTGAAGAGACACCCTGGGGCTTCTAATCAATAGATTTTGGTGTCTGATCATAACCTATGGGTGACAGGATATGAGGTCCAGTTTCTGTTGGGAAGGTGTTCACCTCCCAGTGTTGCCAAGGTGTGCCAGCCTGGAGCTCAGAGCGCCCCGCTCATCCTGAGCACCATATGGGGAGAGGACAGAGGATGGAGGACAGCCTGGCGTAGGTCAGGGGCCCCCTGCGTAAGAGAGTTTGAGGGCTGGGGGTAGGGTGGGCTGGGGCACACGAAGTCTGCATGAAGGACAGAGTTTTGAGAAGAAAGAGTAGTGTGGTGGCAATCCGCCCATCATTTATTACATTCTGCACGGGGATGATCCCAATGCCCAGCAACCATAAACCTCAGAGACACCCACACCACACTGCGCCTGGGGAGACTATTTCTCAGGGATGAGGGGAGGGAGTTGCACAGGGGGCTCCCCTGTGAGCATGTCCCGTGACCCTGTGACGGCCGGTCATCCCTGCATCCTCGGATGCTTCCGCTGGGCACCCAGGGGGTGGTGGTCCCACGCAGCACGGCACCGTGTCCGTGTCCATCTGGGGAAAGGCCGGGCCTGGTGAGGACGGCCCCCACCTCTTCCTGGGAGCCTGTGGCCATGACTCGGTGGCTGATGGCACCCAGGCAGCAGTTGGCGTCATTGCGGGAGGCAACCTGCACAAAGGGGAACATCTTCCACACGGCGGGGTGGCTCGCCTCTGTCCCGTGGGCCACGAGCAGAGGGGAGGACACAGCACGAAGATGGCCAGGTTGGCCTTGGCTACGTACAGGCCCTTTAGGATGCAGCGGCAGCCTGGGGACATGGCAGAGGCTGTCGACAGGGGTGCCGGAGCACCTGCCCCCACAGAGGCTCAGGAGGAGCAGCGGGAGGAGGAGGAGCAGGAAGCCCACTAGGGTCCTGGGGCGCCAGGTGCCGCCTGCCCGAAGGGGAAGCTCTCCTCCGCACGCAGCCAGAGCACCAGTTGGGCTGCGGGCCTGATGACAGCAGCTACAGGGACACGCAGGTGAACAGAAGAGGCAGGTGATCCCCGGTTCCCCCCATTATCCTGCTTCCACCCCGTCCCCACTGCCCTCTGTGCTCCGGGCCCTGTGCGGAGGGTTCTGTCTGTCACCAGCACCCGGGGGTCCCTGTCACGGGAAGGCTCACGAGCATCCCCTACTCACAGAGGGGGAACCCGGGTCCCAGGGAGGAAGGGGATCCCCTTCAGTCTGACAGGCCTGGTCGGCAGGGGAGCTGGGATCCCAGCCCCCCTGTCTGTAGGACGCCCCCACCCCCAACGTGGCCTGAAGCTTCCCTGAGGCTGGGGAGCAGCCCACCCCTTGCTGATGATCGTCCCAGCCCAGAAACTCACCTGGCCCTGGCCAGTAAGTTTAAGCCTTTTTTTTTCAGTCGAATCACTTTTTTATTCCAATATCCATAAATCTCGTGCATACATAGATTGCTACGGCCTGACTGAGCATGTGGTTTTTAAAAAATTTTTTTATTAAGGTATTATTGATATACACTCTTATGAACGTTTCACATGAAAAAACAATGTGGTTACTACATTTACCCATATTATCAAGTCCCGACCCACACCCCAATGCAGTCACTGCCCATGAATGTAGTAAGATGCCACAGTCACTGTTTGCTTTCTCTGTGCTACACTGTTTTCCCCGTGACCCCCCCCCCACAATGTGCACTAAAAATAATACCCGTCAATCCCCTTCTCCCACCCTCCCACACCCCCACCCTTTGGTAACTGCTAGTCCCTTCTTGGAGTCTCTGAGTCTGCTACTATTTTGTCCCTTCAGTTTTGCTTGGTCGATATACTCCACAAATGAGGGAAATCACTTGGCACTTGTCTTTCTCCTCGTGGCTTATTTCACTGAGCATAATACTCTCCAGGGCCATCCATGTGTCGCAAATGGAAGAATTTGTTTCTTTCTAATGGCTGAATAGTATTCCATCGTGTATATGTACCACCTCTTCTTTATCCATTCATCTGCTGATGGACACTTAGGTTGCTTCCACATCTTGGCTATTGTAAATAGTGCTGCGATAAACATAGGCGTGCATATGTCTTTTTGAATCTGAGAAGTTGTATTCTTTGGGTAAATTCCAAGGAGTGGGATTCCAGGGTCAAATGTGTATTTCTGTTTTTAGTTTTTTGAGGAACCTCCATATTGCTTTCCACAATGGTTGAACTAGCTTACATTCCTACCAGCAGTGTAGGAGGGTTCCCCTTTCTCTGCATCCTCGCCAGCATTTGTTGTTCTTAGTCTTTTGGATGCTGGCCATCCTTACTGGTGTGAGGTGATATGACATTGTGGTTTTAATTTGCATTTCCCTGATGATTAGTGATGTGGAGCATGTTTTCATGTGACTGTTGGCCATCTGAATTTCTTCTTTGGAGAACTGTCTCCTCATAACCTCTGCCCATTTTTTAATCAGGTTATTTGTTTTTTGGGTGTTGAGGTGTGTAAGTTCTTTATATATTTTGGATGTTAACCCCTTGTCGGATATGTCATTTACAAATATATTCTCCCATAGTGTAATATACCTTTTTGTTCTGTTGATGGTGTCCTTTGCCATACAGAAACTTTTTAGAATGATGTAGTCCCATGAGTTCATTTTTTGCTTTTGTTTCCCTTGCTGGAGGAGATGCATTCAGGAAGAATTTACTCAACCTTATATTCAGGAGATTTTTGCCTATGTTGTCTTCTAAGAGTTTTATGATTTCATGACTTGCAGGCAGGTCTTTGATCAATTTTGAGTTTACTTTTGTGTATGGGTTTAAACAATCCAGTTTCATTCTCCTGCATGTAGCTGTCCAGTTTTGACAACACCAGCTGTTGAAGAGGCTGTCATTTCCCCATTGTATGTCCATGGATCCTTTATCATATATTAATTGACCATATATGCTTGACCATATATCAGGGCTCTCTAGTCTGCTGCATTGGTCTATGGGTCTGTTCTTATGCCAGTACCAAATTGTCTTGATTACTGTGGTTTTGTAGTAGAGCTTGAAGTTGGGGAGCATAATCCCCCCAGCTTTATTCTTCCTTCTCAGGATTGCTTTGGCTATTCGGGGACTTTTGTGGTTCCATATAAATTTTAGAACGATTTTCTCTAGTTCGTTGAGGAATGCTCTTGGTATTTTGATAGGAATTGCACTGAATCTGTAGATTGCTTTAGGCAGGACGGCCATTTTGACAATATTAATTCTTCCTATCTATGAGCACGGGGATGTGTTTCCATTTATTGGTATCTTCTTTCATTTCTCTCATGAGTGTCTTGTGGTTTTCAGAGTATAGGTCTTTCACTTCCTTGGTCAGGTTTATTCCTAAGTATTTTATTCTTTTTCATGCATCTCTGAATGGAATTGTTTTCCTGATTTCTCTCTCTGCTAGTTCATTGTTAGTGTATAGGGATGCCACAGATTTCTGCATATTTTGTATCCCACAACTTTGCTGAATTCCGATATTAGATCTAGTAGTTTTGGAGTGGATTCTTTAGGGTTTTTATGTACAATATCATGTCATCTGCAAACAGGGACAGTTTAACTTCTTCCTTGCCACTCTGGATGCCTTTTATTTCTTTGTTGTCTGATTGCCGTGGCTAGGAGCTCCTCTACTATGTTGAATAGAAGTGGGGAGGGTGGGCATCCTTATCTTGTTCCCAGTCTCAAAGAAAAAGCTTTCAGCTTTTTGCTCTTAAGTATAATGTTGGCTGTGGGTTTGTCATATATGGTCTTTATTATTTTCAGGGACTTGCCCTCTATACTCATTTTGTTGAGAGTTTTTATCATGAATGGATGTTGAATTTATTCAAATGCTTTTTCCGCATCTATGGAGATGATCATGTGGTTTTTGTTGTTCTTTTTGTTGATGTGGTGGATGATGCTGATGGATTTTCAAATGTTATATCATCCTTGCATCCCTGGAATAAATCCTACTTGATCATGATGGATGATCCTTTTGATGTATTTTTGAATTCGGTTTGCTAATATTTTGTTGAGTATTTTTGCATCTATGTTCATCAGAGATGTTGGTCTGTAATTTTCTTTTTTTGTGGTGTCTTTGCCCGGTTTTGGTATTAGAGATGCTGGCCTCGTAGAATGAGTTTGGAAGTATTTCCTCTTCTTCTACTCCTTGGAAAACTTTAAGGAGGATGGGTATTACATCTTCACTGAATGTTTGATAAAATTCAGCGGTGAAGCCATTTGTCCAGGGGTTTTGTTCTTAGGTAGGTTTTTGATTACCAGTTCGATTTCGTTGCTGGTAATTGGTCTGTTCAGATTTTCTGTTTCTTTCTGGGTTAGCCTTGGAAGGTTGTATTTTTCTAGAAAGTTGTCCATTTCTTCTCGGTTATCCAGTTTGTTAGCATATAATTTTGCATAGTATTCTCTTCCATTAGTGTTTTACATTTCTGTGGTGCCTGTAGTGATTTTTCCTTTCTCATTTCTGATTTTGTTATGTGAGTAGACTCTTTTTTTCTTGATAAGTCTGGGTAGGGGTTTATCTATTTTATTTTCTCAAAGAACCAGCTCTTGCTTTCATTGATCCTTTCTATTATTTTATTCTTCTCGATTTTATTTATTTATGCTCTAATCTTTATTTTGTCCCTCCTTCTACAGACTTTGGGTCTCATTTGTTCTTCTTTTTCCAGTTTCCTTAATTGTGAGTTTAGATCACATGGGATTGTTCTTCTTTCCTGAGGTAGGCCTGTATTGCAATATACTTTCCGCTTAGCACGGTGTTCGCTACGTCCCACAGATTTGGCAGTGTTGAATTACTGTTGTCATTTGTCTCCATATATCGCTTGATCTCTGTTTTTATTTGGTCATAGATCCATTGGTTATTTATGAGCATGTTGTGAAGCCTCCATGTGTTTGTGGGATTTTTCATTTTCTTTGCATAATTTATTTCTAGTTTCATACCTTTGTGTTCTGAGAAACTGGTTGGTACAATTTCAATCATTTTGAACTTACTGAGGCTCTTTTTGTGGCCTAGTATATGATCTATTCTTGAAAATGTTCCATGTGCACTTGAGAAGAATGTGTATCCTGCTGCTTTTGGGTGTAGAGTTCTGTAGATGTCTGTTAGGTCCATCTGTTCTAGTGTGTTGTTCAGTGCTTCTGTCTCCTTACTTATTTTCTGTATGATCTGTCCTTCCGAGTGAGTGGTGTGTTGAAGTCTCCAAGAATGAATGCATTGCTTTCTATTTCTCTCTTTAATTCTGTTAGTATTTGTTTCACAAATGTAGGTCCTCCTGTGTTGGGCGCACAGATATTTATAATGGTTAAATCTTCTTGTTGGATTAACCCTTTTATGATTATGTAATGTCCTTCTTTGTCTCTTGTGACTTTCTTTGTTTTCAAGTCTATTTTGTCTGTTACAAGAACTACAACTTCTGCTTTTTTCTCCCCATAAGTTGCCTGAAATGTCTTTTTACAGCCCTTCACTTTCAGTCTGTGTATGTCTTTGGGTTTAAAGTGAGTCTCTTGTAGGCAGCATATAGATGGGTCTTGTTTTTTTTATCCATTCAGTGACTCTATGTCTTTTGGTGCATTCAGTCCATTTTCGTTTAGGGTGATTATGGATAGGTATGTACTTATTGGCATTGCAGGCTATAGACTCGTGGTTACCAAAGGTGCAAGGTTAAATTCCTTACTATCTAAGAGTCTAACTTAACTCACTTAATATGCTGTTACAAACACAATCTAAAGGTTCTTTTTTTTTTCCTCCTCCATTCTTTATATATTAGGTATCATATTCTGTACTCTTTGTCTATCCCTTGATTGACTTTGGGGCTAGTTAATTTAATTTTGCATTTGCTTAGAAATTAGCTGTTCTACTTTCTTCACTGTGGTTTTATTACCTCTGGTGACAGCTATTAAACCTAGGAACACTTCCAGCTATAGCAGTCCCTCCAAAATACACTGTAGAGATGGTTTGTGGGAGCTAAATTCTCTCAGCTTTTGCTTATCTGGGAATTGTTTAATCCCTCCTTCAAATTTAAATGATAATCTTGCTGAATAAAGTATTCTTGGTTCAAAGCCCTTCTGCTTCATTGCATTAAACACATCATGTCACTGCCTTCTGGCCTGTATGGTTTCTGTTGAGAAGTCTGATGATAGCCTGATGGGCTTTCCTTTGTATGTGATCTTATTTCTCTCTCTGGCTGCTTTTAATAGTCTGTCCTTATCCTTGATCTTTGCCATTTTAATTACTGTATGTCTTGGTGTTGTCTTCCTTGGGTCCCTTGTGTTGGGAGATCTGTGCACCTCCATGGCCTGAGAGACTAACTCCTTCCCCAGATTGGGGAAGTTTTCAGCAATTAGCTCCTCAAAGATACTTTCTAACCCTTCTTCTCTCTCTTCTTCTTCTGGTACCTCTACAATATGAATATTGTTCCGTTTGGATTGGTCACACAGTTCTCTCAATATTCCTTCATTCTTAGAGATTCTTTTTTCCTCTCTGTGCCTCAGCTTCTTTGTATTCCTCTTCTCTAGTTTCTATTTCATTTATCATCTCCTTCACCATATCCAATCTGCTTTTAGTACCTACATTGTGATCTTCAACAATTGGATCTCCGACCGGAGTTCATTCCTGAGTTCCTGAATATCTTTCCGTACCTCCATGAGCATGTTAATGATTTTTATTTTGAACTCCCTTTCATGGAGAGTCATGAGGTCGATATCATTTATATCTTTCTCAGGAGTTGTATTAATAATTTTACTCTGAACCAGGTTCCTATGGCGTTTCATATTTGTGTATGGCACCCACCCTCTAGTGCCCAGAAGCTCTACTCTGTGGAGCTGCTCAGCCCCTGAAGCAATGTCAGGGGTCGCAGGGGAGTGGTATTGTTGCCTGCGGGGAGAAAAGAGCTGCTTCCTGCTTCCCGGCTGCTATGCCTGTCTGTACTGCCTGAACCAGTGGGCCGAGCACACAGGTATAAGTCTCTATGCTTTGCGTTTGTAGTTGCTGTAGACAGATCTTCCCTCTGGCTGGTCTAATGCCAGGGTAGGGTTTGCCAGTTTGCGAGCCAGGTGGGGCTGGCCAGGAGAAAGGTGCAGTAGGCTGCCTATCACGGAGGGGGTTCTTGGAGCTGTGTAGGCAGCTAGGGAGCTGGAGCGCCTGAAGATCGTGAAAGCTCCCAACCTGCTGGGCAGAGTGCACCTGGACAATTTTGTCTACCTGTCCTCTCTCCTGAGCAGTAAGCTGTGAAATCCTTGCTCCTTTAGCAGCCCTCTTGCTAAGGGCTTCCTTGTTAGGAAGTCTCTCAGACTGCCCATCTTTCTTTTCTTCCAGACCAGCCAGATATGGAACCCTGCTTTCCACAAGCAGCTGGAATCTCAGTCTTTCCAGGAATTCTGCCTGTCCTAGCTTTCCAACCGTGTAATCACAAGAGTATCATGCAAGCAATATGGAATGTAGGTTTGTGCTCCCAGAGCAGATCTCTGGAGTTAGGTATTCAGCAGTCCCAGGTCTCCACTCCCTCTCTGCTCCATTTATCTTCCTCCTGTCGGTGAGCTGGGGTGGGGGAAGGGCTTGGGTCCTGCCGGGTCACACCTTTAGTATGTCACCCTGTTCTGTGAGGTCTGCCCCTGTCTCCAGGTGTGTGCACTTTGGCGCAGTCCTCTTTCCTGTTGCTCTTTCAGGAGTAGTTCTATCAGTTATATTTTTGTATTATATGTGGTTTTAGGAGGAAGCCTCTGTCTCACCTCTGACGCCGCCATCTTTAATCCTGAGCATCAGTAAGTTTAAATCTAGTGGGACGTGAAGAACTGTAACAGTCTCCTTATGCATGAGGGCTCCAGCTGGCAGGACAGGCGGTAGCTGCAGGACAGAGGGCCACCTGTGAGCCCGTGCAGCCACGTCAGGGGGCCCTTCTCCCAGAGCCTGCGGGCAGCTGGACCCCACGCCTGACTCCTGCTGGACTCACCTCTCCTTCTCATCCAGGAAATCCACAGCCCAGAGAAAGGACAAGAAGCGCTCCTCCGGTTCCACTTTACGCACCGTGGCCCAGTGCTTCTGATACATGATCCTAAACTGGAAGGCAACGGCCTGGGGCAGAGGAAGGACAGGATGCAGACAAGGAGGGGGGTGAGGAGTGGGGCACTGGGATGGTCCCGGATCTTTGCTCACATGGGAACCCTCCTTCCCTCCAATACCGTCCAGCCCTGCCCGTTCCCACTGTTGGGTCTTCAGCTCCTCCTCCAGGTTAACTCTCTCAAGACATGTTAGACCCAGGGGATGGGCTGGACAGGGTCCTGCCCAGGGGGTCTTGACGGCAGGTAGGCAACCAAAGTGCATCAGAAACAGCCCTCTGAGCCCAGAACAAGACCGGAACGTCCCCACCCTTTCTCAAGTTGGGAGGATCGCCAGGGCCACCCACGGGGCAGACCTGCCTAGAAACAGCACCCGGACCTAGCCCAGGATCGGGGCTACGGAGAAGCGGAGACTGGACTGGGGAGCTGAGACCTCAGGCGGGAGGGCACTGCCAGCCCCCTGATGTGCTTCCTGCCCTGAAGTAGCAGCATCCCTCCCCCTGGGCAGGGCCTGAGGGGGAGGCCAGTCCTGCTCAGAGGCTGCCCCTGTAGCCCGCAGCCCCGCCTGCCCTGGGGCCAGGACCGGGGCTTAGGCGGGTCCTTCTGGCAGTGCTCTCCAAGAAGCCCAGCGCCTGGGGTGGAGGGGAGACTCTCGGGGGACAGGGGGGGTCGCCCGGGGCTGGGAGGTCCAGGCTCACTGGGGGCTCTCTCCTCCCTAAAGCTCACCATCCTGCCCGCCCTGGGCCCCTCTGTGCTCACTCACCCCTGCATGTTCCAGGAATTCATCTTCAGGCACGCTATCCACATACAATCGGAGGAAGGAGATTATGTCCTGTGCCCCCCGGGGTAGGGAGGTGATGAGTTCCCGCCTGCCTCAGGGGGGCCCATAGAGCCTCCCCTGAACACCACACCTGCAGCCCCCAGCTCCCCTGGACCATCCTGTGCCGCCTCCCTTGCGTCCCTTCGCTCTGCGCTCCCCTCCCGGGCCCTTCCAGGGCTGGCTTTTGGCCAATCCCAGGACCTGTGGTCCCTGCACCTGTCCTCCAACTTCTCCCTGTACCCAGCTGCTCTCACCCTCCTCCTGGTCACCCCAGTGCCAGCAGCTCAGGGCTGGTGGCACAGGAGCAGGTGCAGGGTGGCCCCCACCACCCCGACCCTGGCCATGCCACTCACCGTCCTTCTCCTGCGAAGGGGTCCCAGGTGGTCGCCCTGCCTTTTCTGCAGTGTGTGGGTCACCTGCAAGGTCCAGGACACTCAGGTGCACATGCTCCCCTCCCACTTGGCCTCCCACAACCAGACCTTGGTTGATGGATGCCTTGCCCGAGTCCCCAGACACCTATGCTGTCCCCACATCCAGCAGGCTCTCAGCCTAGAGCAACCCCAGCTCCAGCACACACGTATTCATGGGTGTCCTTGGGCCACAGCCAGCTGCCCCGAGAGTGTCAGGGGAGATCCCTCTGCCTCCCAGGGTGCCCTGAGCACTCGTTGTCACCTGGCTATCAGCACGGCTCCCCTCACACGACCAGGTGGGGTGAACACAAAGCAGAAGCCCATCTTGTGCTCCCTGGACCTGCTCCCCTGGGAGACCCGCACCCCAGGGTGACAACCCTCCATGACCAGATCAGGAGCCCAAGGCAACAGAGGGGCAGTGACTGGCTCAGGGGACCCAGGGGAGAGTCCAACCTTGCTCAGCCACAGGCCCCACCCCTGCTGCCAACGTCACGCCAGCACCAGCCCTGACCAGGGGCCTGTCATCTGGGTCCTCACTGGATGCCAGGCCCCCAGTCAAGTGGAGCCAGGGAGGGAGACAAACAGGGCCTTTAGGGGCCTGTGGGACTCTACTTCCCCCATCAGCTCCCCCCTCACCCTGCACACCTTGAGTCTCCCCCAAGGCTGGGCCACAGCGCGGCAGAGGACTTGCCCCAAGAACCCCCTCCTTCCAGACCTCCAGCCTCCACTTACCTTGAGGAGCCAACTGTTGAAAAACCACATGCCTTCGAATGTTAGGGATGTAAGTGTCAGCTGGTCACTGATAAGGGGAGGGGAGAGGAGGAGGGAGACATGTGACCAGCAGGTGGAGAGTTTGGGGGCAGACCCCTTTTCCTGGAGGTCCTAGAAGACCCACTAGCCTGTAGCCTGCATGAGGCTTTCCACCACGGCCCTGAGCCCAGGGGAATCCATGGCATGGGGAGGGGGCTGCATGTTTCCACCCGGGGCCTCCATTCCCAGTTCTCCCTGGGGGTGAATCTGCATTGGGCCAGGTCGCTGTCCTTGGGGCAGACCTCCTGCTGCAGAGCCCATGCTCAAAATCTCCAATTGGCTTCAGCCCACACCTGACATTGAAGGAAACTGATTCCTGCAGGGGTCCCCCTGGCCTAACCCACAGGGGCTCCAAGAGCCCACCATCCCTGTCCCTAGGCTCTGCCGCCTCCCAGGACATCCCACCTGACTGCGGGGACACTGCCAGACATAGTGGTGTCCCTGTCCACTCAGGTGCCCTGGTCCCAGGGACAGGACTAACCTCCAGTGAACATGTCCCCAGGTGCTTTTAAGACGACGTATGGCAGGGCTCTGCAGGCCCAACAGAATGGCATGGACGGCCAGGTCATTCCTGACGAACTCACACTCCTGGAAGGGAAGACAGAGCTTAGAGTGTGGCCTGCTTCTATGCTTCTGTCCCCTAGGAACTCCTGTCGTTAAGGAGACAGACACCCAGGGAGCCAGGCACACCTGGTACCTGCTGAGCAGCCCTCCTGAGTGGAGGACTGTAGCTCAACCCAAGGAAAGGGCCAGGTATGGTTATCCCACCCCTGGGGCCTGCAAGTCCAGGTCCACACACCCCTGGCAGGAGGGGCCCAGGGACCGTGCAGGGCAGACCACAGGCATCCATCCTGAGAGCTGGCAAAGGAGGGGAGCAGTTCCCAAGATGCCAGGATGGACCCCGGGGGCCGTCCCATCACATACCTCGGCCACATCGATCCAGAACTTCACCACTTGGGCCCTGTCCCAGGCCGTCATGCTTGGGGTCCTGAGGCAGGTGGTGGTGACCAACTGAATCAAGAACTCAAATCCCCTGAGGACCCTATGCATGGTGGGGGTCAGGAGATCCATGACATCCGTCTGTGGCTGGTTCTCTAAGTAGGTCTTACATTTGGAATATTCCATCCCGGTGTACACATCCTGGGGATCACAAGGGAGGGTCATGCAGCTGTGCCCCTGGTTCTGCTGAGCCCAGGCCGAATCACCAGTCAGAGCTGGAGCCCAGGGAGCTGAGGATGTGTGAGCCTTGTGGCCATCCGGGTTTCAGACCCCGTCCATGGGGGCACCCAGGACCAGGTGCACAGGACCCCACAGTGGTGGGAAACAGAGGGGCTTTGCTCGTAGGAATCCTCACTCACCTCCTCCCTGCAGCACACAGCAGCTCACCCTGCCCAACCTGGGGCATCTGCCCCCCATTCTGCCACCCTGTGGATCCCGCTCCCCACTCAGGGGCAGTTTCCCCCGAAACAACTCCCCCCAGGGCCTCTGTTGGTGTCTGCCTCCCATGCAGTGAGGTCCATGGCAGGATTCTCTCAAGTGCGGAGGCTGTGGAGGCCTGCAGGCCAATGGCCCGAGGACCTAAGGCCCTGGCACCACCCCCTGCCCTGCCCTTCCCCTCCCAGCCCAGCCAGGCCCCACCCACCTTCCCTCTACTCCTCCTCACTGGTCTGAAGGGACCCCTAAGTGCCAGCCCTACTGTCCCCATGGGGTCAGTGAAGGCTTGGGGGTGAGGAGAGTCTCAGGGCATGTGGTGAGTCTGTGGAGGAAGTGGGGACGTGGGCCCAGATCACAGGAGGGGGCGGCAGGTATGGGGCAGCCCATGACACAGGGAAGGCCCACCCCCAACCTGGAGAGCCCGCTCCACTCACCCCAATGATCAGGGTCAGCTGCCGGGCCACGAAGCGGCAGTCAAATGCCAGGATGGTCGGTTCCTCCTCCCTTAGCACATCGCAGGTGCTCCCAGCACAGGGGTGGGTGGGCATCGGGTCCGGATCTGGCTCTGCTAGGCCTGGTGCCGTTCTGGCAGGTGCCACGGGCCCCAGGCTGGAGTCATGGGGCTCCAACTCAGGGCCTGGCACAGGGGCTGAGGCCGCTGCTGGGACATCCTCTGGCATGTCAGAGGCTGAAGCAGATGGCACCGGCTGCAGCTCCAGCACAGGGGCCTCAAAGCTCTCCTGACACAGGACGGACTGGCAGCGTTCCACCCGATGTGGTTCTGGAGCAGGACACAGAAGAAGGGGCTGATTTCCTACAGCTTTCCAAGGACAGAAAAGCCCTCACTGCCTGGAAGAGAACCCCAGTCTGGGAAGCCCACCCTGGGTGGTGTCCTGGCTGCAGCCCCTCACCTTCCAGCCCTGCCACTGTGGGCCCCAGGTGCTCCTCCTGGACCAAGTGGTGGACGACTTGGCCCTCCTGGGTGGGTGAAGCCTGGCTGTCGTGGACACTGGACACATGCTCGGGCTCCCAGGCATGGCGCCTAGCCTGTCCCATCCGGGGGCTGGGAGAAGGCCTGGGGGTGGCAGAGGGAGAAGCCTGGTCTCTCCAGCCACACTGCCCTCCCGGCCCTCCCTTGTGTGGCCCTGGCCGCTCTGCATTCCCCGGCCTGTCCGGACAACTGCCCCTCCCCCTTCCTAACCCTGGGACCCCATCCTCCCAAATCCAAAGACGAGTGACCTGCTGGCTTCTGCTGTGCTCCCCCTGCCCCAGGCCCCCAACTCTGCCTCCCCCTATTCTGTGAGACGATGGGCAGTGCCCCTCTGGGCCCAGTGAACGCTCACATTGTCAGTTCCTCCTCTGGCCCGTCGTCATGCGCCCCAGTACATGAGGAGGCCGGGAGGGCACTGCCTGTGATGCTCCATGGCCATGACCTGGGAAAGAGGCCTAGAGTGACTGCCCGACCACCTGGAACGGGGTCCCAGCATTGTGTCTGCTTCCTTCACTCAGTTATGGTAAAGGTCCCCAAAGGGTCTGCACACAGCGGGTGCTGCATACCTATTGTTGCTGAAGGAAGTCCTACCAGAAACTCCCCAGGTACCCCTCTGCTGCCCCCAGAGGTCCCTTACGTGGCCATGGTGAGGACAAGGACGGGACCCAGCTACAGGGAATCGCGAGCCTCCGTTCCAAAGGATGCTTTCCATGCCCTTTTCCAAATTGAGCCAGGCTTCAGGCCACTGACGGGGGAGGCCAGAGGCTTTTCATCGGCTACAGAGAAGTAAGCTCTGAAGTGGCCCAGCTTGGCCGGCCGTCCTTTCTGCAGTGCCGGGCGCCAGGGGAGCCCCTCTAAGGCTACTCCCGTGCTCCCTGTGGGCACCCTAACAGGCTGATCGCCAGCCACCCTGTCCATCAGAGGAGCACGCTGTGGCTCAGACACACGTAGGGACACTCAAGACACACAGCAGGCTGTGGTCAGAGGCCTGGATGCACTGAGGAGGGGTGGGTGCTCACCGGGGGCGCAGCTGGCCTGTGGCCGGCTGGTCAGCATCCTTAGGAGGGAGTGTGGACTCAGGAGGGCTCCAGCTGATGTTTGTAGCTGGATCCACTCGTGCCGTGCGCCTTCTCCACTTCCTCCTCACGCCTGTCCAGAGAGCCCTGAGCTTGGGGACCTCAGTCCCACGGAAAGGTGACTCATGTTCGCGCTGAGGGGGGCAGCAGGGATATAGTCGGTGGGAAACCCAGGAACCACCAGGCTAAGGGAGTTTTGCACCTCACCGGAGAGCCCCAAGCCCCCTGGGATGCGGGCAAGGAGAGGGGCGGGGTGCCCCCAGGGAATGAGGTTCCAGGCCCTCTGGAGTGGGACTGTCAGCCACTGTCCTGGGGAAGCCCTGGGAGGGCCCTGGCAGGTTGCCAGGTTTGGAATGGGGTCCTGGGTGTAGACAGCCTGCCCCAGGTGCAGGGAGATGGAGTAGGTGAATCCATCCACCAGCCCCTCCACGCTCCCCAGGGTGGAACTCTGCAAAGCCGGCACCTAGTAGCTGGGGAGGCGGCACCGGGGGCTGCCTGGACCTCACCGCAAAGGGGGGCAATGTGGGCCCCAAGCCCTGTCCCCAAGATCAGGCACACAGGGCCATCTGCATAGACATCCAGACCCTGAGGGCAGGAGAGGACACCCCCGGGCTCAGGATTAACATGTGGGTGGAAGTAGCTCGTCCCAGCACTCACCTCCACATCCTGAATGATGAGAGCAGAGCTGTGACACTGACTGTCCCCTCCTCCCCAGCCTTCCATCCCACCCATGCCCCATGCCCACCGCACACACACAAAAGGGGCCGGGGTGGGGGGAAGGCCAGCCCGGGATGGGTCACCCTTGTGGCCTGGCCCTGGAGTGGCCCGCTCTGGGCTGCCCTGTGTTACCTCGGGGTTCCTTGGACAACAGGGACAGAGGCTCCGGAGGTGGTCCCAGAGCCAACGCCGGCAGCGAGCAGGGAGACTGTCCCTCTCGGCATCCCCGACTCCCACGCCTTCAGAAGACTCTGCACAACAAGACCGCATGTTGCTCTGTCGAGCGTCGCCGGTCAAGTGAGCAGGACTGGGGTCTGCCACCAGGAACTAGACACCGGGTCACAATCCAGG
>JAQQAC010023519.1:9188667-9243802 GCA_029783875.1 Phataginus tricuspis | reverse complement strand
AGTAGTTTTTTGATTACCGATTCAATTTCTTTGCTGCAGTAATTGGTCTGTTTAGATTTTCTGTTTCTTCCTTGATCAGTCTTGGAAGGTTGTATTTTTCTAGAAAGTTGTCCATTTCATCTAGGTTTTCCAGCTAGTTAGCACATAGATTTTCATAGTATTCTGTAATAATTCTTTGTATTTCTGTGGGTTCCATTGTGATTTTTCCTTTCTCAATTCTGATTCTGTTTATGTGTGTAGATTCTCTTTTTCATCAATAATTTTTACTTTAGGGTATTCATTTGGGATTGTTCTTCCTTCTTTAAAAAGTTTGCTCGGGATCAGAAGATAGAAGCAAAAAAAGGTCAGGGTGATTTCATGCCCCTGATTAGTACATGTGACTAACAGGGCAGTGTTATTCCTGAATGTACTGTAGGGTATACATATAGGTCATATTTCACCTGGGTTGTACCTCCCTTTGTGAAGATTATGTCTGTTCCTATTCTACACATAGAACATCAACTATAATCTATAGTAAAGATAAGTCAGTTTTAAAAAATAGAACTGCAGTCTTCCATTACCTTGGGGACACTTAAATTGGAAATCATAACGAGAATCTGTGAAAGTGAGAGGAAGAGATGATACCCTGAGTTCCCTCACTCTCTACAAAAAATATGTATCATCCCTTGGTTTCTCGCGGATGGGCTAAGAGGAAAGAGAGCTTTGACACAGAGGCAGGAGTTTGCTTCTAGACATAAAGGGAAGATGTTAGGGTGATGCAAGTAAGTTTCAAGGATAGATGGAATCCTCTATTAAGGTTTTAGGCAGCTTGGGAGGTTTATTAGTTATCTATTGCCACTTAACAAATTAACCTGGAATACGGTGGCTTAGAACAATATTTATGATCTTCCAGTTTAAGTGAGCAGGAATTAAGAAGTAGCTCAGCTGGGTGGTCTGATTTATGAGATTGTAGTCCAGGTATTGGCTGTGGGTCACAGTAAAGGTGTTCTGAAATCTTGACTTCAAGATGGCGTATTCACATGGCTGTGGGCAGGAGGCCTCTGGGGCTTGCTGTGTGGGCCTCTCCACAGGTCTGTTTGGTATTCTCAGGACATGGTAACTGGCTTTGTAAAAGAGAGGTAGAAATCACACTCCATCACTTCTGCAACATCCACTGGTGATGTGAGTCATCTAATCAGTATGGGAGGGGACTGTATGGATGTGAATACCAGGAGGTGGGATCATGGGGGGCCAGCAACCCCAAGAGGTTATGCCTGAAGCCAGCCTAGAAGAGTGCAAAGAGAAAAAGCTGCACTTCATGAAAGGTAAGAACTGCCTTACCGACTGGATCAGGAATGGGTTGGGACAAGTATCGGATAACAAGGATCCAAGAATTTTAGGGAACATTGGGAGAGGAGGTGAGGGAAGAATGATGCAAAGTAGTTACAAGGTGGTTTAAAGCTCAGATGTAGAACATTTGTGAAACATTAGAAAACTGTCTTTCTTGTACAGAAACGTAGAGACTAAGGTGTGAACTGGGAGCATGAGGATGGGCAAAGAGTGATATGAGCATCCCTGCCCAGAAACCTCCTGGGGCCGTCCTCGCTGCAGATAACCCTGCATACTCACTGTCGGAGGGGTCCGGTCTTTTACTACATGGGGAAGCAGGTTTTGAGAGGGTGTGATAATCACACCAGACCTGGGGGCAATGCCGACTCAAATCAGCCTCGGTTATGGAGCAAGGCAACTTTCAAAACAGAAATATATAATTTGCAATAGCATCTACTCCACAGCACCTACCTTGAGGGGGTAAGATTAGAAGAAAGAGGGATGAGATTTCCTATTGGCTTAGTCACTACGAGGTCACTATTTGGCTAGAGTTTAGATCCAGTGAGACTCAAACAAATGTCTTCATATCTTCCTGTAGTATTTTGCTTTCTCACCCATTCATCCATCTGTCTGCCCATCCATTCATCATCTATCCATCCATCCAATGCTTGTTGATTATTTACTTGGTGCTTTGGTTGTCTAGAGAAGAAAAAACAAAATGGTTGGATTTTCAGTTCATAATCGTATGTGTTTTCCAGAAATCATCACCACAGCATTCTGTCTCTGGAGGATGTTATCACACTAATCAAAGAGAAGGAAGCTAATATTTGTTGTACGTGAAAGTAAAAATGAACAAATGGCAAGCCTGCACCTAAATTCGGGTTGGCCATTCTGGATCTCATCTCCTAGAATGATTCGCCTTGACTTTGTCTTGACTCAGTAGTTCTGTCTCCCGATCCTCACTGATTGTTGCTCCTTTTGAGAAGACTTCATGCTCCCAAATGTTCCTCACATAACTCCAGAGAAAATTACGTTAAAATATCTCCATACCTTTAAAAAGGTTAAACATAAATACCTTTTCATAAGCATCTTTATTGGTCCCACATTGGAGTCATAGGAATCCTTATTAGAATATAGGCACTTATGCGAACTTTTTTTGTGTAAACATTTAAAAACAGAACTTTGATTATCTGATATAATTCTCAATAGATAATATATATTATTAGGTATACACGGTGAATACATAAATACAATACAGTATTCTCTGTAAGTAGCATTATCCACATTGTCATGGACTGAATTGTGTCCCTTAAATTCATGTACTAAGTCCTACACCCCCAGGACCTCAGAATGTCACAGTATTTGTAGATGGTGTCCTTAAAGAGGTAACTAAGTTGAAATATCATTAGGGTGGCTCTAATCCAATCTGACTGGTGTCCTTATGTGAAGAGACCAGGACAGACACACACAGAGGGAGACCATGTGACCCAGGGAGGAGATGGCATCTGCACGCCAAGGAGAGGGGCCCCGGGAGGAACCAGCCCTGCTGACATCTTGACCTCAGGTTCCAGCCTCCGGGATTGTGAGGAAATAAAATGATTATTTAAGCCCTCCAGTGTGTGATACTTTTTCATAGCAGTCCCAGAAGGCGAATACACTAATACATTTTACTGAGGAGGGGGCTCAGGTCGGAGAAGGGAACAACTGGCTCAACCATGTGGCCCTATCATCCAAAACGGGGGCCAGCCATGACCGGAAAGCCGCCTCCTCCCCAGAGCACACCCAGGGAGGTGATGGGGGCCAACCGGCGCCTTCCTCCCGTGAGGTCACAGTACACACACCACCCCCTTATTCTCCCCATAGTCCCTGTCAGGGTTGCAGAGCAGGTCACCCGGGCCTCCACATCATCTTGGCTTCTGGTGTTCTCATGGCCCACCTGTCTTTCAAAACAATACGAGCTTCACACATAATTTAGAGGTCCACGAGGACACTTATTCCTCAGTCATGCTTGTCATAAACACGAGACTTTAGTGCTTTTTAAAAGGAGCTTGATGACGGGTGTTATTATCAAAGCAGAGCCCAGAAACCCCTGCAGTGCTCTAGTAAGCCCGGAACACACGGGGGCCTTGTCAGCCCAACGGGCTCAGGCAGGCTTGGTTACTGACCCGGCTGGATCAATGTCCAAACCCAGCGGGTGCGCTGGACACAGAAGCACGCTGTTTGGCTCAGGGCTGTGATCTGGGGACACACCCCAGATATGACCACCAAGGCCTTCTTGTTCCAATCTCAGTCATCCTCCCCTTCACTGGAATTCAATCCAGAACCAGACACCAGTGGAGAGATCAGTTTGTAAGCAGAGTGTCACAGTGCTGTATTGGATTTGCGATGTCGGGGGGGTCGCAGGGGAGTGGTGATGGTGCCCTGTTCGGTGAGGTCCGCTCTTTTCTCCAGGTGTATGCAGTCCTGTGCAGCCCTCTTTCCTGTTGCTCTTTCAGGACTAGTTGTACTAATTATATTTTCGTATTATGTGTGGTTTTTCAGAGGTAGTCTCTCTCTCACCTCTCATGCCCCTTCTTTCATCCAATCTCAGTTGTTTTGATACTCCACCCAGAACTTGGAGTTCTGCCTTGTCAAATCTGTATGGCTCTGTTGGTTGCAGTTAATTTACTGTCAGGAGAGGAGCTGTTGTGATGTCTGGGAGTAGCCTTTCCGCTTCAGAATGAAGAAGTAAGGTTCTTAACTTATTTGTTAGCAGAGCCTCTCCCTGGCTCTCCCGCGTTGGGTGTTTGCTACGTTCATTCTTCAACTCCGCAGACAAGAACCCCGGCATCAGTTTTGGGAGCTCGTCCAGGATAACTTTTGGGGGTGAGTATCACCATCCAAGCCTGCCTTTTCTTTCGCTGTCCTTATAGAAGGAAGCCGTCTATGGCACTCAGCATCGGGCGCTCGTCAGCCACTTAAATGGGACTAGCCCGGCTGCCGATCTCAAAGTCTCGAGTGACAGGTTCCCCTGTGTCTCCCTCAGTGGATCCCCCGTCTCCCCTGGGAGCCGGGAATGTCACCTGAGTGGAGGCCAGGATTCCCTTTCAGAGGCACCTCCTTGGATGCGAGGGACTGAGGAAAGCCGTGGGCAACTGCGAGAGTCCAGGCTGAGGCTACACTTCAGCGGCTTCTCAAAGGTCCGTGTGTCTGGAATTAGACCCCGACAGCCCGACTGGGTATCCATGAGGAGCGTCTCTCTTTCTGTCTGTCTCTGACTTCCAGCCTGCTTCTCCAGGCCGCCCTGGTCTCTGAGTGAGGCAGGGGGCGTTCCTAGCTCTCTCCTAACTTCATCAATGTCACGGAACCGATGCTCACCACCGCAAGGTAAGAGATCTGTGCTTCGCTTTTATTCCTGACTAAATGCTGTACTTTTTATCTCATCAAAATGTGTCTGGGCACCCGTTAGCCACTTAAAAGACAATTAAGTCTCGGGTGAAAGGTTTCCTGGTGTCTGCCGCTCCCTGCTCCCCCGCCTCCGGATGGACGGGAATGTCAGGAATGGCTGAGCGGATCTCCTGCTTTCCTCTCCTAATCTGCGGGCTGCGAGGGCAGACCGGACTAGTAGACAGTGGTCCTTGGACCTCGGCTCCATCCGATGGATCCGATGGCGCTGAGTGAACCTCCGGCTAGGCTGCTGCCTATGCGAGAGTCGCAGATCACCCCTGACCTCTTGTCTCACAGATCAGATTTCTTACAGTGGGTGAATACCAGGATGATTCCCAGGCAGTGGCAGAAACTGGTGTTTGAGAGTATAGACCCCCACCCTTCATAACTGTCCATGGCAGCCTCGGTCTGATTTTCAGCTCTGGCCTTGGAAAAAATTCCCCTGCTCCTCATTCAAAGCACTCCTCTTAGGCCTGCGCCACCTTCTCCTGTATAATGTAAATGAGGTCTGTGAGTTAGTCAAGCTGAAACCTGAGTCCAACATATAAATGGCTCAGTTCTAGTGACCTCCCTTCCTTAGAGGCAATCATCCTGGGGCTATGGCATTTCCTTACCTGCAGCCCCAGGGAAGCGAAACAGGCTTGTGACTCTGACCAAGGCTCTGGCAGCAAGAGGTCACACAGTCTGCACTTATCGGACAGGTAGAGGGCTCTCAAGGAATGATCCCAAGTGTTCTGGGCTAAAGCTTGCGCAGAGAAAACTAGAATCTAGATTAAAATTCCCAAAGGGTGTGAAGTAGGAGCACACTAGTAAGGTCCCACTAAAAATCCAGAGCTCTGAGGTGACTCTTACTTGGTGGGAAGGCAAGAGGGAAATCAAGGCAAGGTGCAGGCCACGGTGGTGAGGGGTGGTGAAATCCAGTAGGCCTGGCAGAGGAGGTGAGTGACCACTGTCACCCAGGCTCCAAGGCAAGGGGACGGCCTCACGGAGAGAGAGGCTGACCAGGGGCTGGATCCAAGGCCCCACACAGGGAGCACCCTGGCTGGCCTGCAGGGCCGAGGCAGGTGCTGCAGGTCCAGTAGGTCTTTGTGCCTGTGCGCTAATGTCACCCCCTTGGCCCTGCCTGGTGGCCCATCTCCAGAGAGCATGGGTAGTCACAGGTAAGGGAGCCACCTTTTGGGGACCCCCAGGGCTGGTGTGGGTTAGTGGCGCTTGGGCTTGCTGAGGTGGCAGGCCTGCTAGCTTGCTGGGAAACTGCTCCCCCCTTGCTGTCAAGGTGGAAGTGGGGTTTCGGTGCATTTAGGCATTTAGATGTGAGTGAGGTCTATTTGAAATGGAATAGTAGCTTTTAGAGCTATGTTTCTGTCTGTTCGTATGAAAAAGGTCCTGAGCATAAAGAGTTGGGTGAAAGTGGTAGGAATTCTAGGAATATTTATGTCCTGACATTTCTGTTTAGGGAAGTGATTCTGAAGTAATTTTTTACTCATGTATGAAGGTGGTGCAGAAAGTGACATCAGTCATGTCGAGATGAAGTGATGTAGCAGAAATAAAGCCCCTACACCTTGGCCTGATGCACAGGAGACACACCATTGGTCCTCCTTGCTCTCCTGTCCTGGTTTATTACCTTAACTGACTTCATGGTTCAGTGGTCCCAACCACATTTCAAGCAAAATCTTTCTGAAACTGCATAGAAACACTTGGCAGGATATCCCCAGAGGCTAGTGGAAAAATTGCTCTTTCTGATCACTGTTTGTTTGCCAGTTGTTTTCTCCATCCCATGTTCCTTTCCTCTCTTTGCGTTTCCTGTGACTGTAGACCTATGGGGGCAGCGGGGTGCGTCTCTGCTAGATGAGCCTTTGGGGCTGTTCAGGGGCCGTGCTTCTGTGGTGATGGCAGTGTTCTTACCTTAAACATAGCTTGTCCTCTGGCGTATTCATGCTGGGTTACTTCTCTTATGCAATCAAAAGTGTAGGAAAACCATTAGCTTTTTATGTTCTCAGTTGTATTTCAGATCTAACCTGATTTCTTAGGCACATTATATGTTCCTTTTGAATTGTAAGCATAAAGCAACAGACCACTTTTTATGTTCGCCTACATCATTAGGTATAAAGAATTACATCAACATGTAAGTTTTGTCAAATTGTGGAGCATACCAGTGTTCTAGATTTGAATAATTCTGTGTGATCGCTTAAGAATCACTGACATCTGGCACATGGTGTACCAACACCTACCATCATTTGCAGGAATTTCTGCCAGTTCTAATTCTTAGATTTTTTTTCATTGTTTGCTTACTTTCACCTAGGAACTGATGTTTGAATATGTTTTAGACATTTTCTCATTAGAAAATATCGAGATGAAAAATAGAGTCTCTTCATGGTCACAACTTCTGTTCTCGTTATTGTAATCTGAGTATTTGAGTTACAGGCACTTGATTTTGTTTCATTACTGCTGAAATATAGTATTCTTGGAGTTTGTGAGCCAGTCACACTGGATCATTTTATTTTATGTTCTTATACGCAGTCTTTTGAATATGTTCAGCCATGAAGTGAAATACACACCACAGTATCTGAGTCTCTACATACATTTATGATGACATTTTTTCAGAGGGACCCCAGGACACAACCGTACCAGTGAAACAGTGACTTAAAAAAGACCCTGCCAAATAAAATTATGTATAATAAGTAAATACGCACAGAGATTCTCCATTGAACATGAAAACTGTAACATAGTGTGAAAATTATGTATTTTCCTGGGTTAATTATTTTCCTGTGATATAAATAATATCTTTAAAAAAGAAAACAGTAGAACTAGTTGACAATCAGAATTAATTGTAATTTCTAGCAGATAGTTTAAAGATACTAAGTGTCAAACTATGAAAAATGTTTTAGTACGTTTTTATTTTAAGATAATTTCAGATTTACAGAAAATTCACAAAGACAGGGCAGGGTTTCGCAGTTTGCTCAGATCACTTCCCCTCTTACTACCATCATTGTAGTTCGTTGTTACAGTTACAGTGATGCTGCACTGTCACCATCCACCATCCATTCTTTCCCTCAGATTTCCATAGTTGGACCCTTTCTCCTTGAAGATCCAGTTCAGGATACCCCATTACATCCAGGGATCGCCTCTCCTTAGGACGCTCTTTGTTGTTGGCGTTTCTGAGGCATTCTTTGTTTTGGATAATCTTTTCCATTTTCAAGATTCTTTGCCATTAATATTGTAGAATTTTTCCCCAGTCGCATTTAACGTGACGTTTCTCTTGTGATTACTTGGAGTTGTGTTTTATGGGGAAGAAGGTCACAGGGGACAAGGACAATTCACAGCCCCTCATGTCAAGGACAAGTGCTCTGAAGGAAACATATTGTTGATGTTGTCCCAAATGGCAGGATTGTTTTTTTCTTTCTTAAAGCTGAGTAATATGCCACTGTGTGTGTGTGTGTGTGTGTGTGTGTGTGTGTGTGTGTGTTTCACATGTTTATGCATTCATGTGTCTATGGACATTTAGACTGCTTCCATATCTTGTTTATTGTAAATAATGCTGCAGTAAACATAGAGATGCATATGTCTTTTCAAATTAATATTTTCACTTTCTTGGGGTAAATACCTAAAGCAGAATTGCTGGGATATATGGGAGTTTTATTTTGAATTGTTTGAGGAGCCTCCATACTGTTCTTCACATTGGATACACCAATTCCCATTCCCAACAATCAAGGGTTCCTTTTTCTCCACATCCTTGTCCAGTTACTTTTTGTCTTCAATTTGAACTTCCATTCTAACAGATGTGAATTGAGATCTTACTGTGGTTTTGATTTGCATTTCCAGGACGGTTAGTGATACTGGTTCCATGTGTCAGTAGGCCATCTACACATCTTCCTTGGAAAAATGCCTATCTAGGTCCTCTGCCCATTTTTTAAATTGGATTGTCTTTTCCATAATAGTTGTAGGAGTACTTTATATGTTTTGGATGTTAACCCCAAATTCAATATGTCATGTGCGAACTCCTTCTACCATTCAGTACATTATTCTTCTGTATGGTTGATGGTGTCCTTCGCAGTACAGAGCGTTTTAGTTGGATGTAGTCCCTCTGTTTATTTTAGCTTTTGTTGTCATCGACTTAGGAGAGAGATAAAAAAAAAGTGTTGCTAAGACCAGAGTCAAAGAGCTTGCTGCCCATATTTTCTTCTAGGAGTTTTATGGTATCAGGTCTTACATTTAAGTCTCTAATTCATTTTGAGTTTCTTTTTGTATATGTTTTAGGAAAGTGGTCCTTCTTTTGATGTAGCTGTCCAGTGTAACCCACACCATTTATTGAAGAGACTTTTTCCCATTATATATTCTTAATTCTGTTGTAGACTAACTGACTATGTAAGTGTGGATTTAATTCTGGGCTCTTTTTTTGTTCCATTGATGTAAGGGTCTGTTTTTGTGCCAATACCGTAATGTTTTGATTACTACAGCTTTGTAGTGTAGTTGGAAACTGGGGAGCAAAATACTTCCAGCTTTGTTGTTTCTCAGTATTGCTTTAGCTGTTTGGGGTCTTTTGTGGTTCCACAGACATTTTGAGATTATTCTAGTTCTGTGAAAAACGTGATAGATATTTTTTTTCAGGATTCTAACCTTCTTTATATTCTCTTTTTATTGGTGAAGGGCATAACTTGGTACCTTCTTCAAATTATAAAATAGTTTCGTCACAGGGATGGAAATATAGCATAGGTAATGTAGCTCATAACATTGTAATTTCTTCTTGTGCTATGAGTACTTTGACAGAGATTACATTGAATCTGTAGTTTGCTTTCCATAGTGTGGACATTATAACAATACTAATTCTTCCAATCCATGAGTGTGGTTTATCTTTCCACTTCTTTTTGTAGTTCAGTTTCTTTCATTAGTATTTTATGGTTTTGAGCATATAGTTATTTTACTTCTGTAGTTAAATTGATTCCTAGGTATTTTATTCTTTCTGATGCATTTGTAAGTAGGAATGATTTTATAATTTCTTTTTCTTGCAGTTCATTATTAGTGTATAGAAACACAACAAACTTTTGAACATTGATTTTGTATCCTGAACCTTTATTGAATTCATTTATTACTTCTAATCGATTTTTGATGAATGCTTTTGAGTTTTCTACATATAGCATCAAGCCATCTGCAGATAGTGACAGTTTTACCACTTCCTTTCCAATTTGGGTATCTTTTTTTTCTTTGCTAATTGCTATGGCTAAGACTTTGAGTATAATGTTGAACAAAATGGCAAGAGAGGGTATCCTTGACTTGTTCCTGTTCTCAGAGAAAAGCTTTCAACTTTGCACTGTCGAGTATGATAGCTTAGCTGTGGGTTTGTCATATATGGCTGTTTTTGTGTTTAGGTGTGTTCTCTTTATACCCACTTTGTTTTGAATTTTTATCATAAATGGATATTGAATTTTGTCAAAAGTTATTTTGCATCTGTTGAGGTTATATTTTTATCCTTCATTTTGTTACTGTGATGTGTCAAATCGATTATTTGTTGGTATTGAACTATCCTTGCATCCCCAGAGTAAATCCCACTTGATCATGACACACGACCTTTTTATTGTATTGTTGAAATTCCCCTTTCCGTCTCAGCCTATATGTGACCTCCTGGAAATGACTTCCTTTAGCCTGGTCCTCCTTCCTGTCATGAACTGCTATCTCAGTGCTCTGTTGAGTGACTTAATGTAACTGGTTACAACTGGATCTTGTCTTGTTTGTTTATCTTTTTCTCACTTTGTTAACTTTGGTCTCCCCTCCATGCTGAAGACTGGTCTTGCATGATTGTACTCCCAGGGCCTGGCACAGAAGTGAGCATAACACAAGTAATGAACATTATTTTGAATATTGTGATATAATGAATTATACAGTACATACTTGGTCATTCAGTAACCCAAATATATTGCCAGGTATATTTCTTCTTCTTCCACACTTCCTGAAAACACTGCAGAGCCTTAAAGTTGAGGTGGGTGTCTTGTCATGTTAATGAGAGACTTTTGGACCCCACCCAGTGGCAGGGGCTGGAGGTTGAATCAGCCAATGATACCGTCAATCATGACTATACAGTGAAGCCCTCAGCAACATCCATCAGATGAGTATCCCTATCTCTCGGATCCTGCTTCTGTGTCGGAGAGAGCTTCCATACTTGGGGAACCAAAAAGATTCCATGTGTAACAGAGCTAGTCCCTAAGCCCCAAACTCCACAAGGATAGAAGCTCCTTTATTTGGGAGCTTGCCCTAAGTATGTCTTCATTGGCTGTTAATTGCCTTCTTTAGGGTACCCATTTTTAAACTGTTAAATGTGTTTTTCTGAGTTCTGTGACCACTCTAGCAAATTAATCAAATCTAAGTGGGAGGACATTGGAACCTGCAGTCTGTAGCCAGTTGAATTGCCTGGTGTCTGTGAAATATCACACACACACACATATGCAATGTTGAAATCATGTCCGCTAACTCAGAAGGAGTTGTACTATGTGTATGAGAAAACACATTTGGTGTCAGGTACTGGGATTTGCTAGAACTGCCCACGCACTCTGAAATATGTGGTTTTTGAAGAGAAAGAATGGAAGGGCAGAGGATGTGGAACCTTTGATGCCTGGATGGCTACCCACTCACCATTGGTATGGAGGAGCAGCTGCCCTAAAATTGGTTACTAAAGGTTAAAGTTACCAGTGGAATTTAGAAATAGCCAACTCCTAAAGAGTTGGCTCATTGGATATGTAAGGAAATGCAAATGAGTAAGAAGCAGGCTAAATAGGCCTTTCCCTGGTTGTTGTTATCTGTAATAGTCAAAATAAAAATAAAAGAAAGCGCTGGGTCAGGGCTTGATGTGGAACCAAGCTGGGATTTGGGTCAACCTGAGCCTTGGCCATTAGCCTCAAAGCCTCCTAGAAATGGAAAATGATGTCAAGCAACAAAAAGAACCTCTAAGACCTCTAGTCACCAAGAAAATAACGTAGGAGGGGGCAAAAGCCAGGAAATGTGTGAAACCAGGAAACATAGTGTAAGGGAACTGGCCCCCTGTGTGGACTGGTGTCCCAGGCTTCCTGAAGAACCTTTAGTAAAGTGCATCGTGAGGTCACCAGCCTGGGGGCTGTGCCTGGGTTTGAATGCCTCAGACTGGAAGAGCGTGTTTGGGCTGATACAGGACCCTCTCTCACTCTTGGGCAATCGCAGGTGGCTGTGAGTGATCCAGACACACGGGAGGTTATTCCCGAGGGAACAGCCTGCCTGGCGGACTGGGTAAAAGCCCCTGTGAGGTCTGAGAAGGGGGACTGCCCAACCGCCCCTATAAATGCAGATGGAACACCCCAGATGAAAGAGCTGATAATGCTTCCTATGTGGGATTGGCTTTGCAGTGACCGAGATAGGCACCCACTGAATGTTCCTGTTACACAGGTCATGGTGAACACCGAGGTTAAGGCGCCCCTATTACATGGGCAGCCCATGTAACCTGAACTGCTGCAAGATCGAGAGTTTGAGGAGGCTTCTCAGATTTGTTACTTCAGCTCCCCTGGTGAGTCTTATGATACGAATAACATGAGCATAACTAAGAAGATGGGGAGGGACAAAGGGGAGAGTCAAGGGACTCAACCCGACTGAGTGGAAGTTTTCATATGGTTATTGAAAAATTGTGTGAATCAAGCAGACACTGCTGGGGTTGAAAAAAGGTATTCATTCAGCAGTACCAGAAATTGGGTGGGCCGGTGGGAACCCCTGTTGTTGCTCCAACATTACAGCAGCCCAAAAACTCCACTCTGTGTACCCCAGTTTGGAGGTATTTTAAAAATCCTGAAGGCCGTGATTACCATGAGAAACCTGACCAGGAATCCCTAGGAGTGGTGGTCAGGCAGGTTAATCAATTTAAAGATTGACAAAAGTGCCAGGGTCTTCTGGCCACACCCCATCCTGGGACCTGAGACCGTTCGCATATGTATGAGAAAAATGGCCAGGGGAAGGAGGAAAATGGCCCTGGGACTCCTTGGTACAGGAGCCCAATGCACTGTGATTCCAAACCTGTTGGTGAAGTCTTAGCAGGGGCTAAGGTTAGATTGGGAGGATATGGAGATGCAGTGGCTGATGGTATTGAGGTGGAAGATTGGATGAAAATTGGGTGTTTGAGCAGGTTTTGGTTGAGGTGGTTGCATCCCCTTTACCTGAAAGTATTACTGGGATGGATATTATATCTGACTGGGGTTGGCTTCTCCTGCCTAATACAGTAAAACAGAAGGCATGTAAGCCCGCCCTCAGGCCTGTTTAGTTGGACATGCTAAATTGGGAATGGCTGGAACTGTGTGAACCCACAGAGGCAGACAACTTGACAAACAAAGCACCATTCTTAGGAGTGACATGCTGGAAGCTGGAGCGCTGGTGTCCACAGATTTGCTGTTCAGTAGTCCTGTGTGGCCTGTGCAAAGGTGGATGGCACATAGAGACTATTCAGGCTTAGATAAAGTAGGTACCGCCCATAGTCCCAGCAGATCCAGGCATGGTCTCAGCCATACAGAAAGTACAGCAGGCTGGAGGAGGCTTGTACTCCTGGATGGACCTTGCAAATGCTTTCTTCTCCATCTCAATTCCTGAAAAGAGCCACGCCCAGTTTGCCTTCAGGTGGGAAGGATCCCAGTTTGCCTCTGCTGGGCTCCGCGGGATCTGAGCTCACCGGCTCACTGTCACCACGTGGTCAGGAGGGGTTTGGACTTGGTGCAATGCCCGAGTGTAATAATACACTGTGTTGATGACATTATGGTAATGCCAGGAACAGAGGGGCTGGCCAGGACTGATCTGAATGCAGCAAGGACATACGTGACCAACCAGGGCTGGTCAGTAAATCCAGTGAAGGTCCAAGTTCCTGCTCAGTGACATTTGTAGGAACAACGTGGGCAGGAGCCACCCAGGATATATTCCACAAGTGTGACTATCAAGAAACTGCTGTCCCCTGCCAGGTCCAAACAAGAGGGCCAGCACTTTTTGGCTTATTTGGATTTTGGAGGACTCGTATTCCACACCTGGGACTACTTCTAGCTCCTGTCTGTAAGACTCCTTGAAAGAAAGCTGCACCTGAGTGGGGTCCTGACCAGAAGCAGGCCACGTCAGAATTACACATGGCAGCTGTGCGCTTGACACCATTGGGCCCTTGTGACCCCCACTCAGACATGATTTTGGAGGTGTCTGCCCCCCACACCCATGCAGAACAGAGCTTGTGGCAAAAAAGAAAAAGAAAATTAGCACCTCCCAGCTGTGACCCTTGGGATTTTGGACCAGAAAATTCCCACATGCTGCTTGCCTGGTACACCACTTCAGTGACAATTATTAACGTGCTATTGGGAATTAATCAAGACTGCCTCAGTGACCGATGTACATAAAATAATTTTGAAACCTGAGATACCCATAATGTGTTGGGTGATGTCAGAGAAACACCCTTATAGGGAAGGCAGAGCCCAGAAGAGTCCCATAATCAAATGGATATGGTTCATGCAGGGGCAGGCTGCCGGGGGCGATGCAAGGAGGCCCACACGAATCCGTGAGCAGGCAGCCTCGTTTGCCTTGGGACCGACGCTGGAGCCCCCGGGAAGCTGCCAGAACCAAGGCTGCATGGACGGCGCCCTAGGAACAGCTCTCAGATGAACGACAGAGAGGTGCTTGGTTTACAGATGGCAGTTCCCGGAAGCATGGACAGTGTCCTGGTTGGAGAGCTGCTGCAGTAAGACCAGAGGATGGCAAGACTGGCTGGGAGGAAGGAGAAAAAAATGCTCTCAGTGGGCTGAATTCCATGCCCTTTTCTGGGCAGTGATGGGAGAATGGAGCAGTGAGGAAAGCCCCTCGTGCTGCGCTTCTTACTGAACCGGGGCTGTGGCCACTGGCCTGGCTGTGTGGTCAGGTAGACAGGAAATGGGAAACTGGACTATGAAAGGAATGCCCTTGTGGGTGACGGCCATATGGATACCCTCCTGGGAATTTGAGGGGTGTGTTAAAGTAGGCCATGCTGGTTTGCATCAGAAGAAGCCTCTCAAGGAGTGGGAGGTGACTGGAGCCACCAGGTGGGCCTGCTGGTGCTGCCTTTGGAGGCGGCCGCCAGGGTCTGTACACAGAGTGGCCATGGGGAGCTGCAGCAGCGCACACACAGGCTGAGTCTACACGTATTCCTCTTGCACCCTGTGAGGCACAGAATGCCAGCAAGACCTGTTCCGACTGTCAGCTAAAAAGACAGAGACTGCATTTGGCTATGGGGAAAGTTCCCCAGTGGGCACGCCCTGCACATAGCTGGCCAGTGGGTTACATCGGATCAACACTAGTAGCCCCTGGAGGCTGTTAAGTGGGTCGTTAGCAGACTAGACACTTATTCTGGACTACGCTTTGCATACCCAGTGGTAGATGCAAATGCTGAAGTTACCATTTAAGGTTTGGAACTGAAGACTCTGTACCAGTTTGGACAACCAAGTTACATCTCCGACCAGGGGACATGCTTTACAGACCATGGTGTTCCACGGTGGGCCAAGAAAAGAAACATCCCATCGAATCGTTGTACAGTGTTGCATGTCACTCTCACAGCAATGGTTTAATAGAAAATTGGAGTGGGCTCTGGAAACACTGGTTGTCTAAAATGGGAGATAAGGCATGAGGGGCTGGCTTACATGCCTTCAAGACTAGGTGCCCACACTCAACACGAGGCGGGTAAGGGACGGTAGATTCCTCTGCTTCTCCAGGGGACCTGGGGAAGGGGGTCTGGGAGAGGTTACTAGTGCACTATTCTGTTCTTCCCCACATCACCACAACTTTCTTTTTTCCTAACCGATTCCATGGTTCCAGGAACAGGGCTGCTTCTGAGGGTGCCAGAAGCAGTGAACTTTACTAAGTAAGAAAATGTAACCACACCCTTATTTAAATCTTTATGCCATAATTTCTAAGTGCCTGCTGAGGTGAATGGTGCCTTGACCCCAGGTGGTCAGGTCAGAGCTGATAGCACAGCTGTGCTGCCCAGTGGCCCGGAAAGCCCCCCTAGCTCTGCTCCTGGGTAACCCTACCTTCGATAGGTGGGAGGGGCTGAGGGGAGGCACTTGTGAGACTGGTATTGCTGCCAGCCATCTGGACCATCACAGTAGCCAGACCTGATGTCCAATCCACAGGCGGAAAAATCTGCGTAAAGATAAATGGCAAATGAAGAGAGGAAGAAATTACAGCTTAGGGTACAGGGGTGGATAAGTGGTTATGCATGGAGAGAAATCCAACATTTTATTAATACCTCGATAGAGCCTCAGACCAAGAAAATAGTACCTGTCCGCCAAAGCACAGCAGACTCCCCGAAGGGTGAATCTCTGTTTGCCAAGACCACCGCTGCGTTTGCAGCCTGGCAAGGCCGAATGGCAGCCTGCAAAATGGAGTTACATCACTCTGGGAGAAACTCTGGTTGTAAGACAATGTTGACAAACTAAACAGCCGGAGCCTGCCGGCAGGAGTCAAACGGTACCTGAATGGGGGCATGAGGGTTTGCATATACAAAGATCACAGGAGGGCAGTCTGTCGGTGCAGAAAGCCAAAATGCTTTATTTCTCTTTGGTATATATGCAGTCTTGTTATGAAACTATCCACAGTATATTGGCATTACAACAAAGACACTACCTTATCACACAGAGAGTTGTTTTCTTAATCAAGTTCCCCATTCCCAGGTCCAAGGAAAAGTTACTCTGTTCCCAGACATTCATGTCTCAAAACAACTTGTACAAGGACAAAAGTTACAGAATTAACAGTTCTCTCTACAATAGGGAGGAAGTTCACAAAATGGCTTCACTTATGTCAGGCAGTAACCAAACACGGCTCCCCACACCAAACCAATATAAAATGCTTGTAGTGAGTTTATAGGTCAATTGAGTTATCACTGTAAATCTGTCCCCACCTCACACTGGCGTCTCCAAATGTCAGGCCTATTTGCACTGGTACTGTTGTTGTATTTGTTGTATAAATGCTGTGCCAGGTGGAAGGGCTGCGACAGGCATGATCGCTTTGCTGTGAGGAATCCGTGTTTGCGAGCAAGGAGCGCGCTGCAGGAAAATGCCCTCCTAGTACTCTGCCTTCTTCCTCACGTACTGCCGTCTGCCCTGAATTCTTGCTTCCCCGGGATCGTCCTCACCGCTGCAACAGCAGTGCAGAAGGTGTTTGACTCCATCCTGCACCTAAGCAGAGAGGCAGGAGAGGAGGCAGAGGGAGCTGGCATTGCGGGGCGGCTGGCTGGGAGCTGAGGACTGGTCCAGGGCCGGGGTGGCTCCTCCTCTGAGGCCTGAAGGTGGGTCAGATTGAAAAGGAACGGCAGGGGCAGGGCCAGAGCCTGGAGGAGTCCCATGTGACTGCTGCGGAGGGGGCTCGGGCAGTGACCAGCTTTACCGGCACCTGTGGCTGCCAGCACACTGCTGGGCCCCACCATGTGGCCTCGCTGACAAGATGTTTTCACAGGCTTTAAAAAAAAGAAAGAAAGAAAATGCTATTGTACTTCTCTTCCTGGTTTACTAAATAACCTGCGTGTAAACCATAGAGTGTAACAAAGCAAACCCGCTTCTCCCTCTCCCTGAATTGGGTGGTGACTTGGCCACCCCCACTGCTGTGTAGTTCCTGCTTGCCTTACAGCTCCCCCCATGCTCGGGAGGGAGAGATGGACTTCCGTCTAGGCTGTTCCCTCTCTCTTGCCTGGCTTCTGGGAGGTGTGTGTGGCTGCCCTCCTGATCACAGCTGGGTTGGGCTGGGGCTCCTAGATACAGGGACAGGGATGTCTGTCCCCAGCCCAGCCCTGGCAGGACCCAGGCACGGCTCTCTTAACCTCACCTGCCAGGACTGCACAGCCCTGAGGTGACCCAATTTCCAGTTCCACTGACCAGCTTGAGGTTTCCACATCCTATCTGCTTTTGCCCTCTACTTGCCTGCTGGAAACAGCTCCACTTAAAACTTCAGGGAAAATACAGGGTTTAATACATCCAGGTTATGGCAAAGGATCACTGGTATTTAATGACTGTGTGTGTGTGTGTGTGTGTGTGTGACAGAGAGGATGGGGGGAGAGGGAGAGGAGAGAGCATAAGCTAGCAGGAGAGCTCTTTAACGGGTTTATCCAGTCTTCCCAACATAATTTGTCAAAGATTCTATCCTTTCCCCATTGCTGTTTATGCTTGGTTCCTTAGTAGTTGACTGTATATGTTTATTTCTGGGCTCTCTCTCTTCTATTCTGTTGAGTTACATATGCGTCATTATGCCAGTACCATACTGATTTAATTACTAAAGTTGTAATACAGTTTGGAGTCAGGAAGTATGATGACTCCCATTTTATTTTCTTAAGATTATTTAGCTCTTCTGGATCTTTTGTGGTTCCATCTGAATTTTAGGTTTTTTTAAAAAATATTTTTGTAAAATAATCATTGTGGTATTTATGGGGACAACATTGAATCTGCTGATCACTTTAGGTCAGATGCCAAAAAACACAAGTAACAAACAAAAACAAACAAGAGGGGCTGCATAAAACTAAAAAGCTCTGTATTGCAAAGGAAATAATCAAATGGAAAGGCAACCTACAGATTGGGGAAAATACTTGAAAATCATTGCTATCTGATAAGGGGTTAATATCCAAAATATATAAGTAATTTCTACAACTCAGGAGGGAAAAGAATTGGAAAATGAGCCAAGAACTGGACTAGACACTTCTTTAAAGACAGAGAAATGGGAAAGATTCACATGAAGAGATGTTCAGCATTACTAATTATCAGAGAAATGTAAATCAAAACCAAAATATAATCACTCCTCATTTAGAATGGCTATTATAAAAAGAAGTGTTGGCAAGGATGTAGAAAAATCAGAATTCCTTGTACATCCTTGGGCTGTGTCTGCATCTGTCTGTGTCTCAACAATTGATGTGGGAGATTCTTCCTCTGTCAGTAATTATTTGTAAATTCTGATTGCTGTGTGGGGTTCCATGGGGTGCAGAGAGCGCTGTATATATCCATTCCCTGTTCATGAGCATTAGGTTAGTTTCTAGAACAGTGATGTTGACTCTGGTTGTTGGGACCAAACAGGTGCACAATATTGGGGATATTTGTGTGCAGGGACCACTGTAGGTGTGTATACAGCCTTAGTAGATGCCAGCTGTTTTCCAAAGTGGTTCTACCAATTTAAATTCTCACTAGCTACATGAATGATCTGATTGTTCCAGAACCTGGGGAGCATGTGGTATTCCTGGTATTTTTTCATTCATCTAATCTGATTTCTGTCTTAAAACAGCTCATTGGAACTTTTATTAGCATTTCCCTGAAATTAAACAGGGTAAAGCTTTTTAAAAACACTTCAGTTATTTGCTTATCCTCTTTTATCTAATGTCTATTCTAGCTTTGGCCATATTTTTCTAGTGGGCTTTCAGTACTTTGTTTTATTGGATGAAATTATTTACATAATTTGGCTTGATGTCCTTTACCACATGCAGGTAATTTGAGTCTCTCCCACTCAGGCTTTCCACTACTCTATCTCACTGGTGACGTTTGATAAAAACCAGCTCATAATATATCTTAATATGATCCAGGTTGTCATTTTCTCCTCTCTGTGTTTCTCTGTATGAGAAGGAAATTTTTTTTTCCTCCTCATTGTGAAAGGGCTCTGCTGTATTCCAAATGAAGGCTATGTTTTGTGTTTATGTTAGAACTTAAATTAAGAAATTAAATTAAGAAGTGATTGATTCCAGCAAAGGCTGGATTCCTGAATGGTAAGATAGTTGAAGAGCAAATATCTCAACAAAAGTGCAGTGTGAACAATATTGGAGATGTCAGGACACAGTGGAAGAAGTGGGATGTGATTGAAAGAGGAGTGGAGGGCATGCAGGGTAAGGAATTGATATCACAAGTGAAAATACACAGCATGCTCCCTGCTGATGAAGGACAGCAGTCCACACATGCAGTCAACATTCCCTAAGCCCAGGATTTACACTGCAAACCATAAGGGATTTCACTATGATCGAAAAACCAAAATTAACATAACAGACTTTAGGGAATACAGAGGCCAAATAAGCAAGACTAAGGCTGATAGGTGATGTCTAAACATACCGAAGGTAGATATCAACAGAGCACCATTTTTAAAGTGCTAAAAGAAATTTTCATGTCAAACCAGAATTCTACACCCATCAGCAGTATTAACCACAAAGATGTTTTAAGAAAAAGTTAAAGTGAGACACTTCATAGTTGTTGAATTAGAAGAACTACTAAAGTGAGTTCTTAAGTCCAAAGGAAAGTAACCCCAAGTTGAAAACCAGCAATGCAGGCAGAAATGAAGAGGAAAGGAGAAGGCAATTTATAAAAAGAGGTGAATTTTAGTCTATGAGTTCTAGAATGAACTCTCATGGAGATTAAACTACATAGAATTAAAATGCATGATAAATGCTTTCCGGGAAGATGGCGGCAGGGCAGCAGAAATCTCCTCCCAAAACCATATATATTTATGAAAATACAACAAATACAACAATTCCTAAAAGAGAGACCAGGAGATATAGGACAGCACCCAGCCTGCATCTACACCTGAGACGACTTGGCACCCCGTGAGGTGGGTAAGATACGGAGCCATGACCCAGCGGGACCCGAGCACTCCTCCACCCCATCTCAACGGCGGGAGGAGAGGATTCAGAGCGGGGAGGGAGTGGAAGTACAGGCCCACGAAATAACCAGCCCTGGTGATCTGCGCTGGGAGCGCTGACGTACATCACGCAGTGTATCGGAGATTGGAGAGACAGAGGGGGCAGGATCTTAGCGAGGGAACGCACCCGGGTCCTCGCAGCTGGCTCCCTGGGAGAAAAGAAAAATGCGTGCTTTTTTTAATGGTCTTAAAGAGACAGGGGCCCAATGGAGGAGCAGGATCATCCCAGCACACTCAGCCTAGCAGGCTGGGAGTCCTGGGGAATTTCGGACCCCTTGGCTGGCGACTGGGAAAAAGTAGCCGCACTGAGACTTCCAGAGATCAACAGCCCCCCATTCGTTCCCACCCTGGCCAGAGCTACAAAGGGTCCTGCGGAGTGGCGCAGTCGCGCTGCGGAATAGTGGAGCAACAGCACCACCTACAGCATACCCACAGAATCTACTCCCTGCGGGCGTTTTTTTTTCTCTTTTTTTTCTTTCTTTTTTTTTCTCTTTTCTTTCTTTTTAAAAGTCTTAAAGAGCCTAGCTGACATATGTGGCACCTACCAGCGACCACTTCTATTGCCATGAAAAGACAGAGGAATATGGTACAAACAAAGCTCCAGACCCAGACAACACCAGAGAGGGAACCTGATGGGATGGAAATGCACAATCTTCCTGAAAAAGAATTCAGAATAAAAATCATAACCATACTGATGGATCTATAGAGAAATATGCAAGAACTGAGGGAGGAAGTGAGGAAAGACAATGCAGAAATCAGACAAGCGATCAACGGGCTTAACAGCAGACTGGACGAGATGCAAGAGACTGTTAATGGAATAGAAATAAGAGAACAGGAATACAGAGAAGCTGAGGCAGAGAGAGATAAAAGGATCTCTAGGAATGAAAGAATTATTAAGAGAACTGTGTGACCAATCCAAACAGAACAATATTCGCATTATAGGAGTACCAGAGGAAGAAGAGAGAGAAAAAGGGATAGAAAGGGTCTTTGAAGAAATAATTGCTGAAAACTTCCCCATGCTGGGGAAGGAAATAGTCTCGCAGTCTACGGAAGCCCACAGATCTCCCAACACAAGGGACCCAAGGAAGACAACACCAAGACATATAATAATTAAAATGGCAAAGATCAAAGACAAGGACAGAGTATTAAAGGCAGCCAGAGAGAGGAAAAAGATCACCCACAAAGGAAAACCCATCAGGCTAACACCAGACTTCTCAACAGAAACCTTACAGGCCAGAAGAGAATGGCATGATATATTTAACGTAATGAAACAGAAGGGCCTTGAACCAAGAATATTGTATCCAGCACGATTATCATTTAAATATGATGGAGGGATTAAACAATTTCCAGGCAAGCGAAAGCTGAGAGAGTTTGCCTCCCATAAACCACCTCTACAGAATGTCTTAAATGGACTGCTCTAGAGGGAAGCACCCCTAAGGCTAAAAAGATGTCACCAGAGAAAATAAAATCATAGCAAAGAAAGCAGACCATCCAAATACTAACTAAAGGCAAAGAATAAAATGCCTAGTACATAAAGAATGGAGGAGGAAGAATAAGAAGGGAGAGAAACAAAGAAACATCAGAGTGTGTTTACAATAATTTAACAAGAAAGTTAACTTAGGTTGTTAGATGGTAAAGAAGCAACCCTTGAACCTTTGGTAACCACGAATCTAAAGCCAGCAATGGCAATAAGTACATATCTATCGATAATCACCCTAAATGTAAACAGACTGAATGCACCAATCAAAAGACACAGAGTAATAGAATGGATAAAAAAGCAAGACCCATCTATATGTTGCTTACAAGAGTCACCTCAAACCCAAAGATATACACAGACTAAAAGTGAAGGGATGGAAAAAGATATTTCATGCAATCAACAAGGAGAAAAAGCAGGTGTTGAAGTACTTGTATCAGACCAAGGAGACTTCAAAACGAAGAAAGTAGCAAGAGATAAAGAAGGACATTACATAATGGTAAAGGGGTCAGTCCAACAAGAGGATATAACCATTTTAAATATATATGCACCCAATGCAGGGGCGCTGGCATATGTGAAACAAATAGTAACAGAATTAAAGGAGGAAATAGAAAGCAATGCATTCATTTTAGGAGACGTCAACACACCACTCACTCCAAAAGGCAGATCAACCAGACAGAAAATAAGTAAAGACACAGAGGCACTGAACAACACACTAGAACAGATGGACCTAACAGACATCTACAGAACTCTACACCCAAAAGCAGCAGGATACACATTCTTCTCAAGTGCACATGGAACATTTTCCAGAATAGACCACATACTAGGCAATAAAAAGAACCTCAGTGAATTCAAAAATATTGAAATTCTACCAACCAACTTCTCAGATCACAAAGGTATAAAACTAGAAATAAATTTTAGAGAGAAATCAAAAAGGCTCACAAATACATGGAGACTTAACAACATTCTCCTAATTATTCAATGGTTAATGACCAAATCAAAACAGAAATCAAAGAATATATGGAGACTAATGACAACAACAACACAAAGCCACAACTTCTGTGGGACACAGCAAAGGCAGTTCTAACAGGAAAGCATATTGCAATCCAGGCCTATTTAGAGAAGGAAGAACATTCCCAAATGAATAGTCTAAAGACACTATTACTGAAATTGGAACAAGAAGAACAAATGAGGCCCAAAGTCACCAGAAGGAGGGACATAATAAAGATCAGAGAAGAAATAAATAAAATTGAGAAGAATAAAACAATAGAAAAAATCAATGAAACCAAGAGCTGGTTCTCTGAAAAAATAAACAAAATAGATAAACCCCTAGCCAGACTGATTAAGAGAAAAAGAGAATCTACACACATAAACAGAATCAGAAATGAGAAAGGAAAAATCACAATGGACCACACAGAAATACAAAGAATTACTAGAGAATACTATGAAAATCTATATACTTAGAAGGTGGAAAACCTAGAAGAAATGGACAACTTCTTAGAAAAATACAACCTTCCAAGACTGACCAAACAAGAAACAGAAAAACTAAACAGACCAATCACCAGCAATGAAATTGAATCGGTAATCAAAAAACTACCCAAGAACAAAACCCCTGGACCTGATGGATTCACCTCTGAATTCTACCAGACATATAGAGAAGAAATAACACCCATTCTCCTTAAAGTTTTCCAAAAAATAGAAGAGGAGGGAAGACTTCCAAACTCTTTCTATGAAGCCAGCATCACTCTAATACCAAAACCAGGCAAAGACCTCACCAAAAAAGAAAATTACAGACCTATATCCCTGATGAACGTAGATGCAAAAATACTCAACAAAATATTAGCAAACTGAATTCAAAAATACATCAAGAAGATCATACACCATGATCAAGTGGATTCATCCCAGGGGTGCAAGGGTGCTACAACATTCAAAAATCCATCAACATGTGGGATTCATCCCAGGGATGCAAGGATGGTACAACATTCGAAAATCCATCAACATCATCCACCACATCAACAAAAAGAAGAACAAAAACCACATGATCATCTCCATAGATGCTGAAAAAGCATTTAACAAAAGTCAGCATCCATTCATGATTAAAACTCTCAACAAAATGGGTATAGGTGGCAAGTACCTCAATATCATAAAGGCCATATATGACAAACCCACAGCTAACATCATACTTAACAGCGAGAAACTGAAAGCTTTTCATCTAAGATCGGGAACAAGACAGGGATGCCCACTCTCTCCACTGTTATTCAACATAGTACTGGAGATCCTAGCCACGGCAATCAGACAAAACAAAGACATACAAGGCATCCAGATTGGTAAAGAAGAAGTCAAATTGTCACTATTTGCAGATGACATGGTACTGTACATAAAAAACCCTAAAGACTCCACTCCAAAACTACTAGAACGAATATCTGAATTCAGCAAAGTTGCAGGATACAAAATTAACACACAGAAATCTGTTGCTTTCCTATACACTAACGATGAGCTAACAGAAAGAGAAATCAGAAAAACAATTCCATTCACAATTGCATCTAAAAGAAAAAAATACCTAGGAATAAACCTAACCAAGGAAGTGAAAGACGTGTACTCTGAAAACTACCAGACATTCCTAGGAGAAATTAAAGAGGACACTAACAAATGGAAATTCATCCCATGCTCTTGGCTAGGAAGAATAAATATTGTCAAAATGGCTATACTACCTAAAACAATCTACAGATTCAACGCAATCCCTATCAAACTACCAACAGCTTTCTTCAATGAACGGGAGCAAATAATTCTAAAATTCATATGGAACCACAAAAGACCCTGAACAGCCAAAGCAATCCTGAGAAGGAGGAATCAAACAGGGGGAACTACGCTCCCTGACTTCAAGCTCTACTACCAAGACAATTTGGTATTGGCACAAAAACACACCCACAGACCAGTGGAACAGAATAGAAAATCCAAACATTAGCCCAAACATTTACAGTCACTTAATATTTGATAAAGGAGCCTTGGATATACAATGGGGAGATGACAGCCTCCTCAGCAGCTGGTGTTGGAAAAACTGGACAGCTACATGTAAGAGAATGAAACTGGACTACTCTCTAGCCCCATACACAAAGGTAAATTCAAGGTGGATCAAAGACCTGAATGTAAGTCATGAAACCATAAAACTCTTAGAAAAAACATAGGCAAAAATCTCTTGGACATAAACATGAGCGACGTCTTCATGAACATATCCCCCCGGGCAAGGGAAACAAAAGCAAAAATGAACAAGTGGGACTATATCAAGCTGAAAAGCTTCTGTATAGCAAAGGACACCATCAATAGAACAAAAAGACATCCTACAGTATGGGAAAATATATTCATAAATGATGCATCTGATAAGGGGTTGACATCCAAAATATGTAAAGAACTCACGCACCTTAACAAACAAAAAGCAAATAATCCAATTAAGAAATGGGCAGAGGACATGAATAGACACTTCTCTAAAGAAGAAATTCAGATGGCCAACAGGCACATGAAAAGATGCTCCACATCTCTGGTCATCAGAGAAATGCAGATTAAAACCACAATGAGATATCACCTCACACCAGTGAGGATGGCCAACATCCAAAACACAAACAACAACAAATGTTGGCAAGGATGTGGAGAAAAGGGAACCCTCCTACACTGCTGGTGGGAATGCAAATTAGTTCAACCATTGTGGAAAGCAGTATGGAGGTTCCTCAGAAAACTCAAAATAGAAATATCATTCTACCTAGGAATTCCACGCCTAGGAATTTACCTTAAGAATGCAGCAGCGCAATTTCAAGAAGACAGATGCACCCCTATGTTTATTGCAGCACTATTTACAATAGCCAAGAAATGGAAGCAACCTAAGTGTCCATCAGTAGATGAATGGATTAAGAAGATGTGGTACATATACACAATGGAATATTATTCAGCCATAAGAAGAAAACAAATCCTACCATTTGCAACAACATGGATGGAGCTAGAGGGTATTATGCTCAGTGAAATAAGCCAAGCCGAAAAAGACAAGTATCAAATGATTTCACTCATATGTGGAGTATAAGAACAAAGAAAAAAACTGAAGGAACAAAACAGCAGCAGACTCACAGAACCCAAGAACGGACTAATAGTTACCAAAGGGAAAAGGACTGGGGCAGATGGGTGGGAAGGGAGGAATAAGGGGGAAAAGTGGCATTATGATTAGCAGATGTAACGTTGCGGGGACACAGCGAGGGCTGTACAACTCAGAAAAGACAAATAGTGATTCTATAGCATCTCACTACGCTGAAGGACAGTGAGTGTAATGGGGTTGGTGGGGGAGACCTGATGAAGGTGATGCTGGGTTCTTGTTCACGAAGCTGAAGAATGAGCTTAGTAAACAGGCAAGGTAGGAGAGCAAGGTACAGTCTTTTATTTAGAAATAAAGTGATAGGACAGAGCTCCCGGCTCACGCCAGGAGGGGACAAGAGAGTCCGGTGTGCTGCGTTGCCTAGGGGTTTTATAGGCAAAATGAGGATTTTTCGAGAACACGAAAAAAAGGTTTAGGGATGTAGACCTGCCACGTGTGTCTGAGCACCCCGAATTAACTTAACACAAGGAATTCCGCCCCCCCCGGATTTCTCTCCGGAACACCTGCGTCTTGGTTGAGGGTCATACCAAAAGGCAGCATGCCCAGCCCCCAAGGTGGGCCGAGGTATTGTTTGTTTGCTAAAGAGTAAGTTAAGAATTCTGTTTCCCAAACTTCTTGGGTGTTAAAATGCAATCTTATCTTTAAGGTGAATCTTTCCTGCCTTTCACTATGTTGTTTACAGCTGGGTCTGCATGCTAAATTAGTTGCCTGGTTTGCAAAACCACCCCATCAGATCTGAAAGAGGAAAGACAGCACGTAGGCCTGGGCCTTTTAGCATGCTAAAGTGAATCTTACAAATGATTAGCATAATAACAACATGGGGTACTCTTCTTTTTCTGGGGAACACCCACTGATCTTACTGAAGAATGACCCTGGAGCTTAATGTTTAACACGGACTTTTGGAAGGGGGTTTCCTTGCATGTAGTTACATTGCTCTGCCCTCAAATATTCTGCCTTGTGTTTTCCGGAGGCCCTCCCCCTACTCTGACTACACCCACAGTCCCTGTCTCAAAGGGGGTAGTTTAATAACCATAATATTGCACATGTAGTTGTAGATTAATGATACCAAAATAAATTATTTAAATAAATGAATAATATGCATGATAACAGTAATAAAAGTCAGGAAGGTTAGGAGAATTGAAAGTGTTCTAAGGTATTAATTAGCATTTGGGAAAGTGGTAAAAGTGATTATTTTATTAGACTGTCTTATGTGAAGATTCATAATCTAATCATTACTGTCACTGCAGAAAGATTTATATATGATCGCAAGTACACAGTTTTATAGAGGAAATAATGGAATAGCAAATGAGGAAAACCAAAGTCAGGAAAGTAAAGTGAGTGAGACGAACTAGGTATGTCGAAGGGTAGGGACCTTGTAAGAAGATTGAAATACTGTCAGATTTACCAAGATTAGGTGAAATGTTAGTGTAGAAATCACGGGTTTATTTTAATGGACATATGATATATTGTATAGTACTGTTAAATAATTCGGACACTCGTAGTCTCTAATGTTTCCTATTGGAACATAAGTCGTTTGGAAGTCGCTGTACATAGAAATTTCCAGTCCCGTTGAATATATCCATAAAGGGAGGAAGAAGGAAACGTGCACATGTTGAAGGGAAGGCACCACCCCCCTTACAGAAATGTATTACATTTATTTTCACCTACAGCAGCACGTGACAGTATCAGTAACCCCCATATTGCTGTGTTTCTGTATAAAGATTTAGAAGAGCTTTTCAAGTGTCATTGATACAAAACGGATGTCTTCTCTGGATTATCCAATGTATTGGATGATACATTCCTTTCCTCCCTAAAAGGGGAAGCAGATGGGGATGTCACTGACACTGCATTTTCCAGTAAGTCACAGGCTTCTGCACCTCAGGAGTGGGGGTGTTGGGGCAGCCCTTCTAACATGGGGAATCCGCTTGAACCCCCTCTGGTGAGTGGGGCGCATTCTGGTAAGCAGGGAATCCAGATCGATAGCAAGTATCCATTTGTATACTTTTCCTTCTGTGAGACCTCTCCACGTTAGCAGACAGTAGCTCTTCAAACCACAAGATATCTTAATTGAAAGTTATTTCCCAGGTATTAATGTTGGTTAGATAATATTCAAGGCATTGTACTGTTTTGTATATGAAGTTCCTTGGGATAAAATGCCAAACGGTCCTGTTTTGTTTCAGCGTCACTAGGAAGGGGAAGTAGTATCTGTCCCTGCAGTGTTTAAATTGTTCCCTGTCTGGAAACTTCTTGACCTATGATGGTCTTTAAATTTTAGTCATTTCTGTGCTCAACTAGCATGTCGTCAATGGGTCCTTTCCTGATTTAACCACTAATAACCAACTGATTTCCTTTCCCCTCTCTTCCTTCTTACCTCACTCTCTCCTCCTCTCCCTCTCTTTTTCGGTGTTGGCCTTCTTACAATGACATTCACCTTTACCTAACACTGCTTCAGACATTCTTTTGTCTTTCCTCTCACTGAGATTAAAATAAACAAGGGCAATGACTTTCTCAAGTTAAAAGTAGGTTCATGGACCTTAGTACACAAATGGGCACAGAATGGGGGCGCTGTCCACGGGGGGCGTCAAGTCATTTCCCCTCCAAACTGGGACATCTTGGGTAATGAAAGTGGTGGTAATAATTATGGAAGGAAGGACAGCAGAAATGCAATCAGATTTGTAGTTTGCCTTTAAAAAAACATATTCTGGAGACAGAAATGAGGGATTTAAAAGGAAAGGTGATTAGGTTTATATATATTTATATATTTTATTAGAGTATCAGTGATATACAATCTTAGAAAGGTTTCATTTGAACAACATTGTGGTTTCAACATTCACCATATTATCAAGTTCTCACCCCCACATTGTGGTCACTGTCTATCAGCATAGTAAGATGCTATGGAGTCATTACTTGTCTTCTCGGTGTTGTACTATCTTCCCCATGACTTACCTATATTGTGATTGCAAATTATACTGCCCTTTAATCCCCTCCCTACCCACCCACCCCAACCCCCCGTTTGGTAACCACTAGTCCCTTCTTGGAGTCTGTGAGTCTGCTGCTATTTTATTCCTTCATTTTTGCCTTGTTTTGGATACTCCACAAATGAGTGAAGTCATTTGGTGCTTGTCTTTCTCTGCCTGGCTTATTTCACAGAGCATAATATGCCCTCTAGCTCCATCCATGTTGTTGGAAACGGTAGGATTTTTCTCTTTATGACTGATAAATATTTCATTGTGTATTTGTGCCACATCTTCTTTATCCATTCATCTGCTGACAGACACTTAGGTTGCTTCCATATCTTGGCTATTGCTGTGATAAACATACGAGTGCATGTCTTTTTAAATCAGGGCTCTTGTTTTCTTCCTAGGAGTGGAATTCCTGGGTCAAATGGTAGTTCTCTTTTTAGTTTTTTGAGGAACTTCCATACTGCTTTCAACAACGGCTGAACTAATTTACATTCCACCAACAGTGTAGGAGGGTTCCCCTTTCTCTGCATCCTCGCCAAGCATTTCTTGTTTCTTGTCTGTTGGGTGTTTTCCATCCTAACTGGTGTGAGGTGATATCTCATCATGGTTTTAATTTGCATTTCCCTGATGATTAACAAAGTGTAGAATCTTTTCATGTGCCTGTTGGCTGTTTATATTTCTTCTGTAGAGAAGTGGCTGTTCAAGTCTTCGCCCATTTTTTGATCAGTTTATTTGTTTTTTGGGTGTTTATGCATTTGCGTTCTTTATAAATTTTTGGTGTTAACACCTCACATAAATCATTTGCAAATACATTCTCCCATAGTGTAGGATGCCTTTTTGTTCTACTGATGGTGTCTTTTGCTGTACAGAAGTTTTGAGTTTGAGGTGGTCCCCCTTGTTAATTTTTATATTGTTTCCCTGGACCAAGCAGATGTGTCTAGGAAAAAAATCCAAGACATTTTTGCCTGTTTTCTTCTAAGAGTTTTATGGTTTCATGACTTACACTTAGGTCTCTAATCCATTTCAAGCTTACTTTTGTGTGTGGAGTTAAACAATAATAATCCAATTTCTTACTCTCACTTGCAGCTGGCTAGTTTTCCCAGCACCAGTTATTGAAGATGCTGTCTTTTCCCCATTGTATATTCATGGCTCCTTTATTATATATTATTTGACCATAGATGCATGGGTATATATCTGGGCTCTCTATTCTGTTCCATTGATCTGTGGGTCTGTTCTAGTGCCATTACCAAATTGTTGATTACTGTGGCTTTGTAGTAGAGCTTGAAATCAGGAAGCATACCCCCCCCCCACCTTGTTCTTCTTTCTCAGGATTGCTTTGGCTATTCGGGGTCTTTTGTGGTTCCATATGAATTTTAGACCTGTTTGTTGTGGTTCATTGAAGAATGCTTTTGGTCTTTTCATAGGGATTGCATAGAATCTGTAAATTGCTTTGGGCAGGATGGCCATTTTGACAATATTAATTCTTGCTATCCATGAGCACAGGAAGATTTCCATTTTTGGTGTCTACTTTAATTTTTCTCATGAGTGTCCTTTAGTTTTCAGAGTGTAGGTCTTTCACCTCCTTGGTTAGGTTTATTCCTAGGTATTTTATTCTTTTGATGCAATTGTAAATGGAGTTGCTTTCCTGATTTCTCTTTCTGCTGGTTCGTTGTTAGTATATAGGAATGCAACAGATTTCTGGCTATTAATTTTCTATCCTGCAACTTTTCTGAGTTCAATTAGTTCTAGTAGTTTTTTGGTGGATTCTTTAGGGTTTCTATGGATATCATGTCATCTGCAAGTAGTGAGAGTTTCACTTCTTCCTTACCAATTTGGATTCCTTTTATCTCTTTCTGTTGTCTGACTGCCGTGGCTAGGACCTCCAGTACTATGTTGAATAAAGTGGTGAGAGTGGGCATCCTTGTCTTGTTCCCCATCTTAGAGGAAAGGCCTTCAGCCTTTCACTGTTAAGTATGATGTTGGTGGTAGGTTTGTCATATATGGCTTTTGTTATGGTGAGGTACATACCCTCTATACCCATTTTGTTGAGAGTGTTTATCATGGATGTATACTGAATTGTGTCAAATGCTTTTTCAGCATCTATTGAGATGATCATGTGGTTTTTATCCTTCCTTTTGTAATGGAATGTATCACATTGTCTCATTTATAATTTTGCATCCCTGAGATAAATCCCAGTTGGTCATGATGAATGATGCCTTTGTGTTTTTGAATTCAGTTTGCTAATATTTTGTTGAGGGTTTTTGTATCTGTGTTCATCAGGGGTAGTGGTCTGTAATTTTCTTTTTTTGTGTGTGTTTGTCTGGTTTTGTATTAGCGTGAAGCTGGCCTCATGGAATGAGTTTGGAAGTATCCCTCTTCTACTTTTTGGAATACATTAAGAAAGATGGGTATTACCTCTTCTTTAAGTGTGTGGTTGAATTTGTTTGTGAAGCCATCTGGACCTGGAATTTTGTTTTGGGGGAGTTTTTTTCCAGTTTGATTTCATTGCTAGTAATCGGTCTGTTCAGATTTTCTGTTTCTTCCTGGGTCAATCTTGGAAGGTTGTATTTTTGTAGGAATTTGTTTATTTCTTCTAGGTTGTGCTATTTATTGATGTAATTTCTCATGGTACTGTAAGTCTGGGGAGAGGAAATCCCGGGGCAAAATATCTCTAAAAACCAAAATCAGTCAATGGGAGAAATAAAATTTAAAACCTGTTTATTGCTTACAAACTGCAGTCCAGGGCCATCTCTCTCCTCTGCTCCAGAAGAAGCCAGCAAGCAAGCCAGCCCCTCCCCTTAAACTCTCAGGTTCACACACGCCCTCGATAGCCCAGGTAATTACCTGTTTCTTTTTAGTTTTCTAGGTGTGGCTATTAGAAGACTTAAAATTGCTTTATGTAGCAGTCTGTAAATTTATAAATTGTTCACATTATATTTCTGTTGGACTGTGCTGGGTTAGATGTGTCTGATCTGTTTCATGAAGAGGAGTGCATTCTGGAAAAACAGGAGTTTGTCAGGAGCATATATAAATGGTACCACATGAGAGGATAGATACTTTTGTTTATTAATAAGAGTACTAAGAGTATATATTGAGTAGTTAATTACTACGTTCTAGTCCTATGTTCTCGGCTTCTCTACCATGGCAGCCTGGACATTTGAGGCCAGAATCCTTTGCTGTGGGGGTGGCTGCCTTGTGCATTGTAGGAAGCAGAGCAGCAACCCTGGCCTCCACCCATGAGATGCCAGTAACACTCCCTCCCTCAGTGTGACAAGGAGTAATGTCTCCAGACATTGCCAGAGGTTTCCAGACATTGCCACAAATCATACACACAGGCCACTGAGGAATGTTGCTCTAGGCTAAGTAGAGGGCCTCACCTCTTTGAGCTCTTGTCTCCTGTGATAGGGATAATCTCCATTTTGCAGGGAGGAAACAGAGGCACAGAGAGGTTCAGTGATTTGCCCAAGGTCCCACAGCCGGGTTGAAACCCAGGTCTTCCTGTCCCTGGTCCGTTGCCCTGGGTGCTGCCCCCTTACTGTGCTTTGGCTGGAGCAGGAGTCCAGACTGAATGTTCCTGCACCACGTTCGCCTCTGGGCACCTGCATGTGCTTAAGAACTACAAGCCTCAGTTTCCTTATGTGGAAAGTGAGCTTATCCTGGGCCCTGCTGTCCCCCCAGGTGTGGTGGGAATCAAATTATCTTCCCAGGAATAAGGACCCAAAGGGCAGATGCAAGATTTCTCATTTACTTCTGCTTGTATTAATCAAAAGACACTCCCAGAGCAGGCCAACTGAGCCCCACGCAGTCCAAACGTCTTTACACAGCTCCCCTGTGTGCTGCATCTTTTGTACCTTCTTTGGCAGGTGGGAAAATGGAGGCTCAGAGAGGTTAAGGAACTTGCCCAAGGTCACACAGCTAGCAAAGAGCCAAGTAAGGATTTGAACTCTAGTGTCAGGCTCCAGAACCTGTACTGATGTGTGTGGCAAATACATCAGAATTTGGAGATGTGGGGAACTGCCTTGCATCTCAGCCATGCCATGAGGGTGGCCGCTGAGAACTGCCTTAAATCTCAGCCATGCCAAAGATGGCCACTGAGAACTACCTATAAATCTCAGCCACGCCCACTCTAGTCCACCTCTTACATCAGAGACAACTGCGCATGTGCACAACTCTGTGCATGATTGGAAAATTGAAAGTTGCCTTCTTAGCATGGGGGGTGACCGATCAGGAGAGACTTCACCCTATATATCCCATGCCCTGAGCCCCAATAAGCGAGTTCTTGCTTTGACTGAACTTCCTGTCGCGTCTGATTGTCTCCAGCCAGCGGCGGAGGCTGCGGGAACGGGCGGACAGTCGGCGCTTACCTCCCTTACTTCGCCTGTTGGGGCAAGCCTCTCTCCCTCCCTCCCCTCCGCTGGCTCGGAGGGTCACGGAAAGAGCTTGTAACACAAAGGGCTGTATTCCTGACCGTGAGCAGGACTGGTGGGAGAGAGGCTAGAAAAACCCCAACAGCTGGTGCCCAACGTGGGGCACGTCCGAAGAGGCATGTGAGGCACGTCCGACGAGGTGTGTGAGGAACGCAGTACAGATCAACGATCCCTCGGTTGACGGACTGAAAGTCGGCAGAGTAAGCAGTCGGATTACGTGGTAAGCGCACTCCGGAAAAAAGGGAAAGGCAACTTTCTAAGGATGAACCTGCGCTTAAAGCGCTGATATGCTTAAGAGCTGAGGATTAGAACTCTCGGACTCTCAAGCTGAGAAGGTCTGGGAAGCCTTAGTAAGGGTGGCTCCTTGGCTTTCTGCTAGTACAGCATCTCTGCTAATGAGGCAGGGACTGTGGGTATAGTCAGAGTGGGGGGAGGACCTCCGGGAAAAAGCAAGGCAGAATATTTGCAGTCAGAGCGACGTGACTGAGTGCAGGGAAACCCCCTTCCAAGGCTCTGTGTTAAACATTAAGCTCCAGAGTCATTCTTCAGTGAGATAGGTGGGTGTTCCCCAGATAAAGAGGAGTACCTCATGTTTTTATTATGCTAATCACTTGTAGGATTCACTTTAGCATGCTAAAAGGTTCAGGCCTGTTTGCTGTCTTTCCTCTTTCAGATCTGATGGGGTGGTTTTGCAAACCAGGCAACTAATTTAGCATGCAAACCCAGCTGTAAACAAATAGTAAAAAGCAGCAAAAGATTCCACCTTAAAGATAAGATTGCATTTCAACACCCAGGAAGTTTGGGAAGCAGGATTGTTACGCCAGTATCCCAGAGGGAGATGGGGTGAGAAATTCCTTGTGTTAAGTTAATTCTGGGTGTTCAGACAAATGCAGCACACCGGACTCTCTTGTCCCCTCCTGGGGTGAGCCGGGAGCTCTGTCCTATCACTTTGTTTCTAAATAAAAGCCTGTGCCTTGCTCTCCTACTTTGCATGTTTGCTAAGCATCACTTAGGCATGAGAAAAGAAGCTCTGGAGTTCGATTTTTGTCTCTTAGTAGTAAAATAAAACTGTCAGCTGTTAGGGTCTATAAATTTGTCTTTACATTAGTTCTTTAAGGCTGGCTTAATATGGACTAGTTTTTTTTGAACCTGCAAGATGTAAAAAAGCAATTTTTCTTCTTGAAAGACTTAACATTATATGTTCCAGCTCATTGAAAGCAATTAAGTATTAATGTTAATTGTATATAAACCTAAATGATAATTTTAAAAGTCAAAGTGACAGAATAAAGTTTACTTTGACCAATTTTAGTAAGTTACTGTATGTGTTAAGATCCAGAAGTAACCTTAAGTTTAAAATATTGAAATAGAACTAAAGATAAGGAAAGCCTGTATACCTTGAGGCAAAGGATATTCACATGTTAATAAGGCTCTGTTGAATGAAAGGTTTGATTAACACTTGATGTTTGATCTTTCCTTTTCTGAGAATTCATGGAAGTGTTTGCTTCAGGATATCTTGCCATGTAATTAAATTCTAGGAATTTTTATTTAGTTAAATTTAAGAGGTAATTTTATATATAGCATTGAAACAAGTTTTCTGACTCTTGGTAGTTAGTTCATTTTTCAGATTATATGCAAATTTCCCCAGTAAGTTATTATGCTTTTAGATTGTCTTTCTTGCAGTTTTTATTGACAAATAGTAGTCTCCATGCTTTTGAAGACTCTTAGTGATATTAAAAAATATAATTTATTATAAGCGGTAAATTCAGCTCATGTTAAAAGAAATACATTTAAAGACATCTTGTAATGCATGGAGCTGTCAGTGTGAGTTGTTTTAAGTTTATCAGTTATTTCAAAATAGTGCAAATATTCCGAGAAATAACATAAAATTGCTGTTATTAGAGATTGAACAGTATTTAAACTGACCCTAGTAATTCCTATCTATATAGAGGAAATTTCATACAAATCAACAAAGCTTGGATTTGTTGTATCCAGATTTGAGTTTCTGATTGGTTATATCTAAGTCTGATAAGACACTTAAGATCTGGAAATCAATAGATGCCATTGATTTTATATATATGGTGTTTTATTTGTAATATATAAGCCTTGTTTAATTCTAGACCAGTTATATTTGTGCTAAGATTTTACGTTCCTGTTAGGTTATAGCCTAGAAGTATTTCAGTATATTAGAGCACAAAACTGGGAGTTAAAACACCTTATGCTCTCCCAGGACCTCCAGTCTGAGTGGAGCAGTGGCCATTACCACAAGCTAAGCTTCAAAGACTTAAAGAAATTACCCAAGAACAATTAAAACTGGGACATATTAGACCCTCCCTAAGCCCATGGAATAGTCCTGTTTTTGTTATTCAGAAGGCCTCTGGAAAATGGAGGATGTTACAGGATTTAAGAAAGATCAAGGAGCGGATGGTTCCTGTGGGCATGCCCCTGAGGGGGTTGCCCTGGATTCCATCCATTCCAAAAGATTTGTTCCTCATTGTGATTGATATTAAGGATTGTTTTTTCTCCATTCCCCTCAACCCCACTGATTGTGAGAAGTTTGCTTTCTCCGTACCTTCCACCAATTTTCAGGGGCCTGATGAGCGATATGAATGGACAGTGTTGCCACAGGGCATGGCTAACAGCCCAGCCTTTTGCCAACTATATGTCTCTCAGGTTTTGCAGCCCCTTCAACAGTGGGCAGGAGTAGTCCTATATGCATACATGGAGGATATTCTTTTAGGAGCATCCACTACCCAACAGCTGAGCTCTGCCTACCAGAAGCTCCAAAGCCTCTTGAGACAAGGGGGGTTACATGTGTCTAGCAGCAAGGTCCAGACCGTGCCTCCCTTTGAAATACTGGGAGCGAGGCTTCACCTGGACTCTGTGTGTCCCCTTAAGCCCCAGCTATCTATCAAGGACTCCTACTCCCTGGTAGAACTACAAAAGGTATTAGGGGAGCTTAATTGGCTAAGACCCTGGCTCCACATTACAACAGAGGACCTTATCCCTCTCTTTGAGTTGTTAAGAGATAAAACTCCATCTGAGCCTGTTGTATTGATGGAGGAACATAAACAAGTATTTAGACAGATTCAATTAGCGCTTGATAATGCCCAACTAGCCCGGTATCAGCCTGACTGTGATCTTTGTCTATGGATTCTTCCTGGCTTGGAGTTGCTTACCGCTGTTATCACACAGCAAGGTAACCCTCTCCAGTGGGTCCATGCATCAATAGGAGGTGCTCCACGAGTGTATGCCCAGTTAGATCAACTGGCAGATCTTATAGTCAAAGGCAGAGACACCACCTTAAGACATTATGGGAAAGACCCGGAAATTTTAACCATTCCTTATCGTTTGTCCGACTTTGAATGGATCAAGCGAAATCACAATAGAGTGTCTGAGGCTCTGACAGGTTTTTTGGGTAAGATTGATTGCCATTATAGGCCTAGCAGACGGGTTGCCTCCTTCTCCAAGTTAAGTTGGACCACCCCTAGACTCTTTTTGAGTAAGCCCCTTTCTGATGCCTTGAATGTGTTTACCGATGGAGGGAAGGAGGGGTCTGCTGTTGTTGTCTTTCCCCCTCCTCACCTCTCGACCAAGTTAAAAGAAACCCAGCATTTTGAAAAGGTTACTGGCTCAGCACAATTTAAGGAGTTGTATGCCATAGCATTGGCCCTAAGTAAAATTTCTGAACCTATGAATCTTTTTTCTGATAGTCTGTATGTGGTGAACTTGCTTCCAACCTTAGCCTCTTCTTATATCAAGTTAGATAAAAACCCCATAACCCCCTTGATGATTCAGGTGAGATCCTTGCTGATGGCACGATCCAAGCCCATATTCTTGCAGCACCTCCGAGGACACCAAGGTTTGCCCAGATTCCTCTCCAGAGGAAACCTATTAGCTGACCAATTAGCATCCTCTTCTGCTCAAGCCCTTTCCATGCAACAGGCCCAAGATTTCCAGTGGACCCAAGACCTCCATGAACTTACCCACCTAAATTGGAGAAGACTTCATCATAGATTTCCTACTTGAAAAAAATTATCAGGACTTGTAAATCCTGTTTGCCTTTTCTACAAATTCCACCCCTCCAGTCTCCTGGAGTTAACCCAAGAGGCATTAAACCAAACTGTCTCTGGCAAACTGATGTTACTCATTATGCAGCTTTTGGAAAATTAAAATTTGTCTTTGTCTCAATAGATACATGCTCCCACACCTGCTGGGCTAGTGCCCATGCTGGAGAGAAAGCTAAACATGCACAAAGCCATTTTTCACAATGTCTTGCTATATTAGGCATACCACATCAAATAAAAACAGATAATGGCCCCTGCTTTACTAGCAGGGCATTACAAGACTTTTTTAATACATGGCATATCAGCCACTCCACAGGAATCCCATACAACCCACAGGGCCAGGCCATAGTAGAGCGTCACAATAAGACATTAAAGGACCTATTACAAAAACAAAAAGGGGGAATAAGCCCCCATGACCAATTACGGATGGCTCTACTTACATTAAATATTTTAAATTTTTCAAAAGATCAACCTCTAACGGCCTTTCAAAGGCACTGGACAAATCAAATGCCATATGCCAAAATAGAAGTGCGCTGGAAAGACCAGCTGACTGGGCAATGGCGAGGACCAGATCCACTGATAAGTATGGGCAGAGGATTCGGATGTGTATTTCCTATAGACGGACCGAATCCAATCTGGGTTCCTGCTAGGAACTTGAATTTCTGCCCTCAGACCACTCAGCAAATGAAAGAAAGCCATGATATAGATTCTCCCCAAGAGGGTGACCTCTTGAGGGCTTGTCTTTCTTCTCTCTTTCAGGACTGACCTTTTGAGAAAGAAGAAAAGGAGTCATGAATGCTGGACTATTACTCCTGCCATAGTCCAGACTGCTGAAGAAGTGACACTGTTAAGCCTTCAACAAGGACATCTTCGCAGCCCTATGTTTTCTTACCCTCTGCTTCTTTCCTTTTTTACCAGAGTATGGGAAGAAATAATTAAGTTTGTTCAGTCTACCCAAGCTATTATTAAGAGGTATAATAATTGTAATGTCATCAGTTATTTTCATGCTCTTGCGGTGGTGAAGATCATATCAACAGCAACAGATATTATTGAAGAAGGAGTTCCCCATACCCCAGAGTGTTCATGGGCATTTATAGCCCTACAGAGAGGTGCGAGCGACCTCTTGAGAATGTCATTACTGGAAGTGCTAGGATGGTAGTCAATGACGGGTAAGATCTCCTGAAAGATGGGGACAACCTAAGACAGGCACATCCTCGAGTACAGGATGGCATCTCTCATGCTCATACAAAAACAAAAAGGGGGAAATGTGGGGAACTGCCTTGCATCTCAGCCTCGCCACGAGGGTGGCTGCTGAGAACTGCCTTAAATCTCAGCCACCCCAAAGATGGCCACTGAGAACTGCCTCTGAATCTCAGCCACGCCCACTCTAGTCCACCTCTTACATCAGAGACAACTGCACATGTGCACAACTCTCTGCGTGATTGGAAAATTGAAAGTCGCCTTCTTAGCGTGGGGGGTGACCGATCAGGAGAGACTTCACCCTATATATCCCATGCCCTGAGCCCCAATAAACGAGTTCTTGCTTTGACTGAACTTCCTGTCGCGTCTGATTGTCTCCGGCCAGCGGCCAGCAGCGAGTGGCCAGCGGCCAGTGGCGGAGGCTGCGGGAACGGGCGGACAGTCGGCACTTACCTCCCTTACTTCGCCTGTTGGGGCAAGCCTCTCTCCCTCCCTCCCCTCCGCTGGCTCGGAGGTCACGGAAAGAGCTTGTAACACAAAGAGCTGTAGTCCTGACCGAGAGCAGGACCGGTGGGAGAGAGGCCAAAAACTCCGACATGGAGAGACAGACCTTATCCCTGAAAACCCACATTTTCATTGCCTGATCCTGGGGTCCTGGGACTGTTGGATCCACACCCAAACCTGGTGCTGACATCCTGAGGAGCTGAGCAGTGTCAGCCCCACCCCAATCCTCCTGGGCATTGACCTCCTTGGTCACGTGGGAGGAGACAGTGGAGCCGCAGCAGCTTAGGGACAGTGGGACAGCTCAGTTACTCATGCTTCTTCTGGGCAGGGTTCCTGCATTCCCCAGGGCAGGGAGGGAGGCTACAGCTTCCGGGGGTACAAGCGACCTGGAAGACCCAGGAGCCAAGACCTCTGCTCAGCGCCTCTAGGTCTGGTTTGGCTAAAACGCTCATCCATGTAAAGGGATTCTAGTCACCCCTGCCCTGGGATTCTGCATTTGAAGAGAGGAGCCTGGTGTCCAATCTGTAGCCCAAAGGATGGAAGTGCCTCCTCTGGGGGGCCCGCCTTGATTTCCCCCACTCATGTCAACTCCATTTTTACCAAATATTTTCATCCATCCATCCATCCAACCATTCATGTATTTATTCATTCAGCCAACACATTCTAGGTGCTGAGATAAGCAAAATTACAGAGCCCCACCCCTTAGATTTCACCCCCGCCCCCATTTCTGCCTGTCTCTCCTGCCTCACTCTCTGTTCTGCGTCCACATTGGCCTCGGGCACATTCCCACCACATGGCCTTTGCACTTCCCCCAACAATGTTCTTCCCCAGGCATTTCCTGTGTTTTGGATCCTTGTCATCTGTACATATCACATCCTCGGATGCCTCCCCGATACCCTGTGTGAAGTGTCCCCTGTTTCCTCCCCCCTCCTTAGAGTTACTGATATCTGCAGTGACCTTGCTTGTATTTATTTGCTGGTTTGGAATCCATCTCCCTGTGAGGTACAGATGTCTGTCCATTGATTGTTGTGTCCTTTGTACTTAGAACACAGAAGGTGCTCAATAAATGTGTGTTGGATGGATAAAAGGATGGATGGATGGGTGGGTGGAGCTCATAGGCTCAGAATAGTGCAGCTGTGAGAACAAATCAATGCAGAAAGTGGGCTCAGCTGCTCAGAGAGGGAAGTGGCAGCCAGGAACAGTATGACCCCTAAGTGGGTCAAGGGGTTATCACAGAGTCTTGTAGGACAAGCAGCCATCTGCTAACTGGTGGAGGGAAAAGCATGTCAGGAAGAAGGAATAGAAAGGGTCAGCATGCTGGGCAGGAGGTCAGGACTGTAGGAACTGTGTGTGGAGAGAGAGAGAAGTAGCTCAGGGAGCAGGACATTGGGCTGGTGGAGACCACCTCTCGCAGAAAGGACCAGATACAAGGTGGTGTGGGGCCAGATCTGGGAAAAGAACAGGGTTATCACCAACCAACAGCCCAACAGAACTCCCATCTGGAACCCCACTGCCTCCCCCCAGTGCCACCCCACACTCTCTAAGGCTGCCCCTCTGTTCCACCTTCCTAGTCTGTTCCCTTCCCTCTGTCCCCACGGCTGCCTCAAATTAGGCTTCCCTGACTTAACCCCCCCAGCCCCCTCTGGCCCGATTACCTCCAGGATCTTTCCTTCCAGACTTTCCTTCCCACAGCCATCGGGGCTGTTCCTAGAACCCCAGTCTCACCCTGCCACTGCTCTGTTTCAAGCTCCTCAACATCCACCCAGGGCCTTGGGAACAAGGGCCACGTCTTCTTTCTGGTGCCCCAGCCCTTCCCAACCAGCTGGGAGTTCTGCAGAGCCCAGCTGTCCCTCTGTCGTCAGATCTTAGTGCCCGCTCCAGCAGATCCTCGAGGGCTGCGTGAGCTGGGGCAAGGTGTCTGTACCCCAGTGTGCCTCCCCTGGAAAATGGGGGTAACTCCTGGGTGAGCCCAGCAGCCCACCCCACACCCACCTGGGAGTCTAGGCAGGCTGCACCAAGTGCCGGGGAAGCCAATCAGGGCCTGGGAACAGGCGAGGGGGCCCTTCCCAGCCCCACCTGGCCTCACGGATTAGGCCAACATTTGATACCCGCCGGAACTCAGCCACCTGGCTGCCTCAGCCCGGAGAGGGGGTGCGTGACATCTCCGTGGGCTCAGCTGCGGGGCTGCCCTGAGGCCAAGGACTGGCCCCGATGTTTTCCTGATGCCTTGAATGGCCAGCCTGTGGCAGGGCCCCCCCGGAGGCTGGCGGTGGCTCCTGGTGCTGCTCGTGCTCAGAGGCCTGCTGCCCGCAGGTAAGGGCCTCTGCTGGTCCTAGTCGTGAGGGGCGGAGGGACGTGGGTGCACAAGAGCCCAGGATCATTCTCAGATGGCCGTGAGTGTCAGCCGCACCGGGTCTCCCTTTCCCGTGTGGTCTCCGCCTGTCTGTCACTCTTCCGTGTTTCCAAACACCCCACCAACAGAGACCACTCTTCTCTTACTTTCCTTCCCTCTACTTGGCATTACATTCCACTGTTACTTATTTACTTGTTTGTCTGTTTCCCCCTCCAGCCTATGAGCCCCGTGAGGGCAGGGACATTGTTTTGTTCACTGAGTGAACAAGGTCAAAATGCGTGTTAGCTTTTACTGAGAACGTGGACAGCACTGCATTGTTATTAATATTGGTATTTGACATAGTACTAACCCAATGAGCATGAGGGATCCTAAAAGCATAACCGTTGTTATTATTAACTAAAATTATGTGCTTTGTGCCGGGATTTGGCCTAAGCCCTTCTCCCCATTAGTTCTGGCAATAATCCTCTGGAATAGGTACTGTCATTTTGTAACCCTAATTTACCAAAGGGGGAAATTCAGGCACAGAGAGGTTGAGTGCCTTGTCCAGGGCCACACAGGATTTGAACCCAGAGTTGATGACAGATCCCATCATCTCACTATGAAATTAAGACCACAAACTAGGCCAGCTCTGGTTTCCTGGGACTCTTAGACTAAACGTGTCAATTAGAAAAAGGTAGGAGGCAGCAGGCAGGTATTGGGGAAATTTTAATGAAAAGCCATTAAACCATAAGCACTAACCCAGAACATGGCACATTTCACAGGCAACCTGCTCAGAGACTGAGGCAGAAAGAAAACTTACCCTTTTACTCATCCCAGCAGATAGAACCCACTACATATATGTTTTCACAATAAACTACAATCCCTGGTAATTAGGTAAATTGGCTAATTTTAGCTAAATTGGCTGTTTCCACAGAAAAACTAAATTTCTCATATCTTTATGAGAATTTAAATATAAATATCTGAAGTCAACTTGTTTTTTTAAGTTGCCCCCCTCAACTATATGTTCTTTGAGGGGAGCATGATGCCAGGTGGTGAAGAGGGTTGGTCTGGGGCCAGACAGCCCTGTTCAAATCCCAGCCCAACTGTATGACTTGGGGCCTCTCTGAACCTCTGTTTCTTCCTCCATAAAATGGGGAAAGTAGAAGCTTTTCAATAAGGATTTAAATAAACTACTCCTAGAACATGTGAGGGGCGCAGAATAGGGACTACATGTGTTTGCTCCCGTTAGGATAGTAAAAATAATAGAAATACACAGCAGTGCCCTCTTGTCTGCAGTTTCGCTCTCCAGTTTCAGTTATCAGGGGTCAACTGCAGTTCAGGAGCAGACGATCCTTCTGATAAATGTCAGAAGGTCAATAGTGTAATGCCAGGTCACGATGCCTCCATCACTCACACAGCATCCAACTGGCTGCGTAGGCATTTTACCATCTCACATCATCATGAGAGGGCTGAGTCCAGCACACAAAGATATTTTGGGAGAGAGAAATCACATTCACATCACTTTTATTACAGCATATTGTTGTATTTGTTCCATCATTATGGTTGCTAATCTCTTACTGTGCCTGATTTATAAAGTCAGCTGTATCATAGGAATGTATGGATAGGAGAAACATGGTCTGATAACGGGGTACGGGGTTCAGGCATCCACTGAGGGTTTTAGAACATATCCCCTGTAGATGGGGCTGGGGTGTTCCTGTAATCCTTAGCTTCAATTTAGCCTATGTTAGACGCTCAGTGTACATTTATTGGTTGGATAGAAAGGTGGATGTCAGGTTTTGGAGCAGAGAAGGGCAGAGAAACCCTTTCTGAACACACGGCTGGTATCAAAACCAAAGAGCCTGGCTGGGGGAGCGGGCAGGGCAGGGCGACTTTCTGTCCCCGGGGTTTCCTTAAACCCCCAACCTCCAAGCTCCACATGCCAGATGAAACAAACAAAGAGAGAAAGAGTTTAAGTCCAGGAACTCTAATCTGTCTTTGAGGACTTAGAATCTTGCAAACCAAGTTTCATTTAAAGGAGCCTCAGCTGACCTAGTCTTCAGGAGCCCAGGGAAGAGCACAGCCCTTGGCTCAAAGCCAGAAAGTTACCCTCTTAAAACCTCTATTTGTTTACAATCCACATTGTCGCTCTCCTCCAGTTTTTGAAAGAAAAAAAATTGCTCCCTGTGGTGCAAACCCCACCCACCTGCCCCAATCAGCAGAGTCTCCATGTTTTTCCCCAGAGCTGCTCTTTTGCAGGAAATTACGTGGAGATTTCCTCCAGCGTGAGCAGCCTTGTGACCGATCCTGTTTGGTTAGGATTGAAGAGTGTCAGGTATGCTCGGCTGCAGCCTTCGAGAGGCCTGCCAAGGAGTCATTTATATGCTTCTAGCCTCTGGGTGCTTCAGGGCTCAGCTGTCCATAAAAATGAAGAGAGAAAAGCCAAGAGTAAATTGGGGTGTGCTGTTTTCCCTTTTGGGGTGACAGGTATGAGGGGTGCAAGATTGTAAAAGGAGAGAGATGGAGACACAGAGAGAAAAACGTGGAGTGGGGTGCCTGCTTTCCCACATTGCCATCCTCTTTATCAAGTGCCCACTTTGGCCCTGTCACAAAATACAGCACATGGACACGCCACAGATGTTTATTGCGTGAAAGGTCCCAAGATATTTAAATCAGTGACTCTCAAGCCTGACTATGTGTCTGAATGCCCTGGAAGATTTGAGAAAAATCCCATGTCAGTGCTCCACTCCAAATTGGTATTTTTCTTAAAAAGAAGCTTCCATGGGAGATTTTAATGCACAGCCAGGATCGAGAACCATTGATTTAAATTAGAAATTTTCAAATGATGGCCTAAAGCTTGATTCAGGCCCAAGAATGCCTTTGTTTTGGGGTACAGCATCTTAAAAGTTGTTGCATTCCCCAGTGATATTTTGAAATCCTGTAAAGTTTCCAGGTTTCCAATTCCTTGTAAAAAGTTTTAAATTTCTGCCAACCCCAGTGTGCCTCCCAGCAAATGCTGAGCAGCAGCTGTCCCTTTTGATGGAGCAGGTAGAACTCTTCAATCTGTCCCAGTCCCCAGTATCCCTGTTGCCTCCCATGCTGAGTTCAGAGCACCCAATTCCTTTCCTTTTTGTAGTTGCACTGCTGTTTCTTCCTGGAGTAAAAGTCAGGGGAACATGTAATATTCATCTACAGCATCTCCAAGTCAGGTGGGAAATGGGAGCCTCGTAGTCCCAGGAACAGGAGGAAGTATTTCTTCATGGTAGTCAAGACTGTTGCTCTGCATTTATTATATGAAGAATGCTTTTCCTACAGCCAGCCCAGTCAGCCATGGGTGCTACATGTCAGGAGAGGGTGGTGGGTAAGAGAGAGGGCCCCAAAGCTGTGGCTCTTAGTGCAGTAGCCTCTAGTCACATGTGGCTACTTAAACGTAAATGATTAAGAATTACATAAAAATAAAAATTAACTTCCTCAGCCATGGTAGCTGCATTCTGAGAGCTCAGTAGCTATGCAGGATCAGTGGCTACCCTACTGGAGGTACAAAACGTGTCCATTGCTGCAGAAATGTCCACTAGCCCATCTGACAGTGATGCTCTGGAGAGAAATGTCCAGGGTTCAAGCCCTGCTCTGCCTCTCCTTACCTCCCTTTCCTCAGTCTGTAAAATGGGTTTATTAATAATCTGTTGACATCAGAGGGGTGTTGTAAGGAGTCCATCACTTAATATATGTAGAACTCTTAGAACAGTGCATGGAAAATGGCAAATGCTTATTTAATATTGGAAAAACATTTGAAATGTATATTATATTATGAAAACCAGTATATATTCATATAACAACATGTATCATTATATATTTTATAATTTGTTATATAATCACATATTCTACAATTAAATATATAATGAATATATAGTAAACATAAATATATAAAACTATGACATTACATTGATAATTATGAGTATTATATATGACCATAATATAATAGATTAATTAGCATTTATTAACATGAATATTATTCATTGTATTGTAAGAATAAATACATTATATAATCATATATATTTTTATAATTATATAATACAGTTATAATATATAAGTATATCATAATCATCTATCATATAATGTAACATTAACATCTATTATCATGACATACTATGACATACATATACACAATAATATGTAATACATATATTATAATTGCATGATTATATTTATAATTTTATATTATGTTTATCATATTCTTTTTATTTATTATTTTAAGTATGTTATAAAATTATACTATATTATGCATAGTATATATTATATATTATTCATTGTTAACATTAACATGACTTATTTTGCTATGACAATAATTACATTACTTATATGTATTGTTATAATACATATAATTAGATTTCAGTTATATATATAATGTGTTATAATAATTATGTAATTATCCATAACATAACAATTAACATCTATTATTGATATTACTATTATCATTTATTTTACTACAGTAATAATTATTATTACTATACTCTCTGGTCCAGGTGAGTCTCCCATCCACTTCTAGTCCTCATTCATTATCTCTATGTATACATTATCCACTCTAGTACATACGGAGAAACTGAAGTCAGAGGTTTTGTCACTTGCTAAAGGTCAGCAGCATTCGAGAGGTGAAACTGGGGTACAGTCCAGGTGGATAAACAGTGATACCCATTCCAGTCCCCTGTGCCATGAGCTCTCTGAAGGCAGAATAAGCAAAGGCCCTGGGGTAGACATCACCAGCTGTTTTGCCTGTGCTGCATTGCCCAGTTTCGCTGGAATGCAGGGTACATGGAAGGGGTTGGGTGAACAATAATGATGGAAGGGGCCAGCCAGGCATTGAGCAACAGCGTGAGGATTCGGGGCTCTGGTGAGGGAGATACGGAGTGCTCTAAAAAGCTTCTGGTCTGAGATAGGCCACCCCTTAGCTTAGGCCAGTGAAAATAGCAGCCCACCTCTACTGAGCCAGACTTGGCTGGGACCATGGCCCATGCCCCTTCTCATGGAGTCCACACAAGAATCTTCTGAGGAAAGTCTTATTGTTGCCATCCCCACTTTCCGATGGGGAAACTGAGGCCCAGAGAAGCCCACGCAGCTGGCCAGTGCTGGAATCAGGATCGCACCTCAGTGCCTTCTTTCAGACCTCAGGGGGCCTCGATGGGCCAGGGAACTGCTTAAGGTGTTACCTTGAGACACAACCACGCCCACTGTTTCTCTGAGTTCCGTGAGCTGCTCTGGCGAATTAATGAAACCCAAGTACGGGGGTCTTGGGAACCACTGATCTGTAGCCAGTGGGTCAGAAGTACAGGTGGCGAGCCCGGCTTGCGATTGGGGTCTGAAGTGTGTGTTAGGGCGCTGTCTTGTAGGACTGAACCCTTAACCCATGGGATCTGATGCTGTCTCCAGGTAGATAGTGTCAGATTTGAGTTGAATTTCCAGACACCCTGCTGCTGTCCAAGAATTGCTTGTTGATGTGGAGGGACCAGCCCCTCACCATTGGAAACTGAGTCTCAGAACAGCAAAAGACCGTCTACATGCCAGGCTTTGTGTTAGGCACTGGGATCACCACCCCTCGGGGAAAGGACCTCACGGTGTCCTAGGAGAGCTTCAGGTGGTAAGGACATGGTGATAACATGGGCTGAGACGGGAGGAAATTTTGGGTGCCAATGGGGTATCTGAATGTCTTAGAGTGCTCGGGCTGCCATAACAAAAGAGCTTGGGTGGCTTAAATGATTGAAATGTATTTTCTGATAGTTCTGGAGATTAGAAGTCCAAGACCCAGGTGCCAGTCGGGATGGTGCCTGGTGGGAGCTTCCTCACAAGGCATTTACTTATTTATTCGTTATTTATGTCAACATAACCTCTGATTCTCACACATTCAGTGGAGTATCCTTGGAGACCATCATCACTGATACCAACTTATCCCAGCCTTGGCCAGTGGGAGCTCCTTCAGGCTGCCTCCTTTGTCCTGTAGATACGTCTCCATTAACCTTTAAGCACTTCCTTACTTTCTGGTACTAGATATTCCAGACTCTTTCTATACTTTCCAAGGTAGGAATCTTCATTTTGCTCATTGATGTATCCTAAATGGTTAAAACAGGGTCTGGCACACAGTAGGGACTCAGTATGTGTTTGTCCAAAGAATTCAATGAATCCATTCAATGAATGAATGAATAAATGGTGCCTGGTTGGGGCTTGACAGGTGTCCGAACACTGCCTGCTTGTCTGGCTACACCATTTGTAAGCATATTTGTTTCTCACTACGGTCTAGTCGTCTCTATGGGTAGTAAGGATGTGCGTGGGTGTGTCCAGGAACTGGCGTGTGTCAGTACACAGACGTCTGTTCGTCTTTGGGGTTAAATCTGGGGGCAGGTCGGTTGGTGAGTGGTGCTCCTGTTTGCCTGTGGGGCTTTCAGTATTTGGGGGTCAGGTGCTTGGGTTACATCTTTGTGTGTGTAATTTCAGGGAGCTGTGGGAGCCTGTGAGGAGGATCTGTGGAAAAGTGTGTTTAGGTTGAAGAGGTTGAGTATCTGTGCACACATCCAAGAGTAAGAACTTGTTTATTTATTTATTTATTTTTTTTTACAATTTATTTTATTTTAGTATCATTAACCTACAATTACATGAGCAATATTGTGATGATTAAACTACCCCCTTCATCAGGTCCCCCCCCACCAACCCTATTACAGTCACTGTCCATCAGTGTAGTGAGATGAGAATCACTACTTGTCTTCTCTGAGCTGTACAGTCCCCCCCGTCCCCCCCCACCCTATGCCTGCCAATCGTAATGCCCCTTTTACCCTCTTATCCCTCCCTTCCCACCCATCTCCCCAGTCCCTTTCCCTTTGGTAACTGTTAGTCCATTCTTGGATTCTGTGAGTCTGCTGCTGTTTTGTTCCTTCATTTTTTTTTCTTTGTTGTTGTACTCCACATATGAGTGAGATCATTTGGTACTTGTCTTTTTCGGCCTGGCTTATTTCACTGAGCATAATACCCTCCAGCTCCATCCATGTTGTTGCAAATGGTAGGATTTGTTTTTTTCTTATGGCTGCGTAATATTCCATTGTGTATATGTACCACATCTTCTTAATCCATTCATCTACTGATGGGCACTTAGGTTGCTTCCATTTCTTGGCTATTGTAAATAGTGCTGCAATAAACATAGGGGTGCATCTGTCTTTCTCAAACTGGGCTGCTGCATTCTTGGGGTAAATTCCTAGGAGTGGGATTCCTGGGTCATATGATATTTGTATTTTGAGTTTTTTGAGGAACCTCCATACTGCTTTCCACAATGGTTGAACTAATTTGCATTCCCACCAGCAATGTAGGAGGGTTCCCCTCTCTCCACAGCCTCGCCAACATTTGTTGTTGTTTGTGTTTTGGATGTTGGCCATCCTCACTGGTGTGAGGTGATATCTCATTGTGGTTTTAATCTGCATTTCTCTGATAACCAGAGATGTGGAGCATCTTTTCATGTGCCTGTTGGCCATCTGAATTTCTTCTTTAGAGAAGTGTCTATTCATGTCCTGTGCCCATTTCTTAATTGGGTTATTTGCTTTTTGTTTGTTAAGATGCGTGAGTTCTTTGTATATTTTGGATGTCAACCCCTTATCAGATACATCATTTATGAATATATTTTCCCATATTGTAGGATGTCTTTTTGTTCTACTAATGGTGTCCTTTGCTGTACAGAAGCTTTTCAACTTGATATAGTCTCATTTGTTCATTTTTGCTTTTGTTTCCCTTGCCCGGGGGGATATAGAACTTGTTTATTTTGTTAAACGGAGATATGATTGATGTATAACATTAGACTAGTTTCAGGTACACGATGTCATAATTTGGTATTTGTATACACTGAGAAATGATCCCCACAATGTCTGGTTAACATCTGTCATCACATAGTTCCACATGTTTCTCCTTGTGCCACAAACATTAAGATCTAGTCTCTTAGCAACTTTCAGATATACAATGCAGGCTTGTTAAGTAAGTCACTGTGTATATCACCTCTCCAGGGCTTGTCTGTTTTAAAACTGGAAGTTTGTACATTTTGACCCCCTTTACGCATTCTTCCCACCCCAACACCCACCAATCACCAATCTGTTGTCTGTATCTATGAGTCATTTTTGTTTTGTTTTCTAAAGTCCACATGTATGTCAGATCATAGGCTATTTGTCTTTCTCTGCCTGGCTTATTCCGCTTAGCATAAAGCCCTGAGGGTCCATTCATGTTGTTGCAAATGGCAGGATTTCCTTCTTTTTTATGGCTGAGTAATATTCCACCATGTATATGTACCACATTTTCTTTATCCACTCATCCATCAGTGGGCACTTAGGTTGCTCCTGTATCTTGGCTTTTATAAATAATGCTGCAATAACCATGTGGCGCAGCTGTCTTTCAAGTTGGTATTTTCATTCTCTTCAGATAGACACCCGGAAGTGGAATTGCTAGATCATAGGATCTTTTAAATTTTTGAGGAACTCCACATTGTTTTCCATAGTGGCTATGCCAGTTTACCTTCCCACCAACAGTGCATGAGAAAAACTTGTTTATTTTGCTTGTCAACATTATTGCTGTTATCTATTGCTCTGTTTTAAAAAAGGTGGCAGCTTAAAACAACAACCATCTCCCAACTCATAGCTCCGTGATGTGGCTGGGCTGGGGTGGGAAGTTCTTCTGTCCATGCAGGCTTCTGGATGGCTTGTTCCCTCGGGTGGGAGCTGGTGCTGGGCTGTTGGCCGGAACATCGTCACTTGGCTCCACTCGGTGTGGACGTTGCACCACGTGGTGAAGGGACTCCTGGGAGAAGCCTTCCAAACCCCACAAAATACAAGCTCCACATGTCCCAAGGCTCAGCTTCAGGAGTCCACAGGGTCTCTTCTTCCCTGCTCTAAATTGGTCAAAACAAGTGCCATGGCTGAGCCCAGATTCAGAGCGGGGGAGATACATGCAGCTTTCCATAGGAGGAAGGATGGGCCCCTTCAGGAGCCCGCTGATGCTCTGCCATCATCACACCTCACAAATGAATGATGCTTCCTCAATGTCATCTGATGGTCGGTCCATGTTGAAATGCCCCTTACCTCTAATGGATTCTTTGATGCGAGAACACTGGGTCCACAGGGCTGGCTGCTGTTGTTTTTTGAGTCTTTTTTCTGTAACAGATGCAGGGCACTTGTGCTCGGTAGGGCAGATGAATGACTGCGGCAGAGTCCAGCAGGTGTGGTTCTGGTTGTGTGTTTCCTTGATGACAATACAGTGGTGGTGTGTTTCTAAGTGGTGGGCCTGCGGGGGTCAGTGGATTTGTATGAAGAGTCAGCGTGTCCTCTGTAGAGGGTACATGTGGGGGGAAGGGCAGGTTTGAATATCTCTGACCGCACCCTTTGGGCTCTAGTGACAGGTGAGGTTGGCTTTCCGTAGGCGATCTCTCGAGGCAAAGAAAAGACTTCACATTTCTCTTCTAATTTTTTTCCTGAAAGTCTGGCCCCTGAAGTCAGAGGAAAGGGCTTGAGTCCCAGCAATTCTGACCAGCTGAGGGACCTTCTGCTGGGGTCAGGTGTCCCTCGGAGCCAGGTGGTGGCTTTGTCTTTGTCTCTAGAAACAGCCACGCTCAGAGAGACAGCAAAGGAATTTGTATCCTTAAACCCAATCATCCAGAAACACAATGCATCTTGTTCCACACCTTGCTTTTTCTTCCACTTGACACTCACAAATATTTCCCTCTTGCTATGTGACAGGGCTTCCCGGGAGGGACAAGGAGATCTGCCTTGGATGGGAATCTGTAAGGGAGAGATGGACAAGTCTAAGTATGCTGCTCAGCTCCCGGCTTTCTCTGTGCAGTGCAGATGATCTTGGTGCAAGAGCTCCTTCGGCGGGGCAGGAGTGGTCTCTGATCTTCACACATCCTCCGCCCACAGTCCCCACACCTTCCCGGTGCATGAGGGGTGCTGGGGCTGTGACAGGGGCTCAGTGCCCTGGCTTGGAGCCACACGTTCTGGATTCCAGTCCCGACCTTGCCACTCACCAGTTGTGTTACACTGGGCATGTCATTTACCTCCCTGTGCCTCAGTTTGCTCTTCTGTAAAGTGAAGGTCATCTGGTCACACTGCCTGATAGAAATATAATGTGAGCCACGTGTATAATTTTAATTTTTGCTGATAGCCATATATTTTTTTTAAGTAAAAATAAATAGGTGCTATGGTCTGAATGTCTGTATCCCTGCCCCTAAATTCCCGTGTTGAAATCCTTATCCAGTGTGACAGTGTTAGGAGGTGGGGACTTTGGGAGGTAATCAGGTCACAGTGGTGGGGCCCTCATGAATGGGATCAGTGCCCTTATACGAGGGACCCCAGACAGCTCAATTGCAGGGCCTCCTGGGGTCTCTGATCAGCCCCATGAGTGTCTCTGCTCAGCGTGCCCTCTGTTGCTCCCCAGGTCCCCTCCAAGTCTGAAGGCTCTGAGAACTTGACTTGGCCAAGCCCCACAGCCCTTGGGCTGCAGAGTCCTGGTGGGGGAGCTCAGGTCAGTAGGCTCCAGTGGGGGCATCTCTCGTCCCTTTACAGGGTGAATTCCTGTGCCCTGGAACCCATTCACTCATGTGACCACCGCCTGCCTCAGCACCTAGCGGGAAATCCTCCCCCACCCAGCCCTGGGGTCTCACGCCCCACCTGCCTAGCCTCCACCAACCCCCAGCAGACCCAGCCTCTTGCAGCCTCTCTAGGGTTATTGCACGGACATTTAAAAATTCACATCTTAAGAAACGTAGGTGACTTTCCCCACACTGTCCTCCCCCCACCCAAGGAAGGAACCAAGACCCAGAAAACTCAGGACACCGCTTCTGCTCAGGTTTGAATCCCAGCCGTGAGCTGTACCACTGCCAAGCTGCATGAGCCTGGCAGGAGTTGCTTGGATAGAATATGGAGGTGGGGGTGGGAGCACTAAACTCTGTACATTGACCCTGACTTCTCAGGGCTCCTGGACCTCACACTTCTCCAGGAGAGAAGTCATCTCCTGGTGCATAATGCCTGAGTAACAGCAGGTGCTCAGTAAAGGCTTACGGATGAGCAGATTCAAGCCTAGGGAGGTTGGTAAGCACTGGAGATGCCAAGTTTGAAAAGTAAGCCTCACCTCCTTTTTTCCATAGAGCTGAAGGTGGGGCTCCAACCAGTGATTTGTAATATGCAGCAGTGGGTATTATGATAGGGGAAGGGCAGTGTTTGGGGGTAAGGACTCAGTGCAGAATATGGGGTAGCTCCTGGGTCTGTGGGACCAATCAGTGGATGTTGGAATCATTAAGCAAGAGGAAGGAAGAAGGGTACAGGTGACGAAAGGATAACCAGCTCTGTTGCACCCATTTAGGAAGTGAGGTCCTTGAGGTTTTCCAAAAGGGGCAGCAGACTATTTGGTTCTGGACCTCAGGAAAAAGAAATAGATGGGCTGGCCTCAGAGGTCTGGGTATACTGAGTGTATGAGAGGCTGTCTAAGCCATGCGGTGACTAGGGGCAGTGTTTGGTGTGATGAGACCAGGAGGGATGAGATTGAAATTCTCACACCATTTGCACAGGATTGATCACAGGAGACAGTTATGGAATTTTCAGGAACTTTGCATGCAGGTTGACAAACATAGCCATTGTGAAAAATAATAAGACACTTGTAATTAAGTTACCTTAAAGACGAAAGTCATAAATACTCAAAAACTCATCGCTTTCTGAGTATGTTACGACATTTTCACAGAAGTTAGGACACCCGAGATTCACAGATGGGGGCTTTGCTACTCCATGGGAACGGTCAATATCATAGTTGACGGGAGTAAGAAGAAGTTTCTCATTCCATTTTAAAGGCTCATTTTGACTTCTCCAAGGAAAAAGGCAGATGATCCCCTCTTCCACAGAAGGGACAGCTCCAGAGCAGCTACAGGGCCTCACTACCTGACATGCCCCAGCCTGGAACTCGCCAGCCAGTAGACAGGGGTTTGGCCAGTACCTTAACTTTATGCATTCCTCTGAGCTTCCTGTTTCTCCATTCACTCTGAAGACTGTGCCCAACCATGAGTTTTCCATTTCTCAACATGATCGAGGTCTTCTTTTCCCCTCCAGCTTTATTGAGATAGAATGGACTTAAAACATTGTGTAGGTTGACACATTTATATACTGCAACCTGGTTCCCATCATATTGTTAGCTCACACCCCCCATCATACACAATTACCGTGTCTTTTTTGTGTTGAGAACATTTAAGATCTACTCTAGCAAAAAAAAAAAAGAAAAAAAAGTCTGGTTAAAAAATGAGTAGAGGAACTACATTTTTTCCAAAGAAGACATCCAAATGGCCCACAGGTACATGAAAAAGATGTTCAACATCACTTCTCATCAGGGATAAACAAGTCACAACCACAATGAGATAGTATTTCACACCTTAGAATGACAATTTTAAAAAATTGCAAGTGTCCCCTTTGGGTGACATTATCCGTCTCTTTCCTTCTGCTTTCTCAAGAGCTTGGAGGTGGGGCATTGGGTATTGTCTTGTTACGGGAACTATACTCTCCAAGTTTAATTTTTTTTTTTTTAAGTTTTCCATTTCAAATCAGGTTTCACAACCTCTCAGTGTCTGCTGAGCCCATGAGCTTTCTAAGTATGTGCATGCCCATGTCATTCACCTGCAGAGAAAGTGGTGAGATCAGGAGGGGCCCAAGCCCTCTGGGGATGCTTTGTCCTAGAATAGGTTCCTTCCTTCTGGGCTCCACACCTGCAGCTTCCTGCCTCCCAGGTACCATGCCAGCACTTAGCAAGGTGTGGCTGCCTGCTTGGGAAATACCTGGTCTCTGGTTGCAGGGAAGTGAATCTCGCTGGCTTTGAGAGATGTATCCACTCCCTGCATATCCACTGATCATCTTCCCAAAGTCTGTGCTGTTTCCCAGGACATGCCAGGCTTTTCTGCCACTATGACACTTTCCTGGAATATTAAAATACACCAAACAGCAACCTTGACACTTGCCAGCTATGTGACGCCCCCACACCTCTCCCTGAACCTGGTTTCCCTACCTGTAGGGTGTCTCTGGCTAACATCCACTTCCCTGGATGGTTGTGGCCATTACTGTAATTCAATGGTAAGAATTACCTTTACCTAGGCTGCTATGTGACACGCAGCATGCTGGAAGGTGTTTCGAAGCTGCACTGGCATTTAGGGATTCCTTATTAAATAGTTTTTGACTAAGCTGAAATTATTTCATCCAATTTCCTATGGGCTCGGACTTTGTCTCCTGAGTAACCTAAAATTATATTGTGTGGAAATGGGGGAAGAATTTAACCTCTTCAAAGAATACTACTTCTCTCTCACTTACCAACTTTACATCTCCCTGTATGGCCCCGGAAGATGACTGGTTAGCCAGAGACGGGTAAGATTCCACAAGGGAGGAACAACCTAAGACAGGCACAGCCGCAGGGGGGCCATCAGGTGAGAAACTGGGGGTCAACAGAGGTGAGGCTTAGAACCTCACCCCCCCAGGTTTTTTTTTTTTTGGTATCATTAATCTACAATTACATGTGCAACATTTTGGTTACTAAACTCCCCCCTTCATCAGGTCCCCCCCACCAACCCCATTACAGTCACTGTCCATCAGTGTAGCGAGATGCTATAGAA
>JAQQAC010023519.1:9119427-9188567 GCA_029783875.1 Phataginus tricuspis | reverse complement strand
TCATGCCCCCCCAACATAGTGTCTGCTAATCGTAATGCTCCTTTTTCCCCCTTATCCCTCCCTTCCCACTCATCTTCCCCAGTCCCTTTCCTTTTGGTAACTGTTAGTCCATTTTTGGGTTCTGAGAGTCTGCGGCTGTTTTGTTCTTTGAGTTTTTTTCTTTGTTCTTATACTCCACATATGAGTGAGATCATTTGATACTTGTCTTTTTCGGCTTGGCTTATTTCACTTATTTCACTGAGCATAATATCCTCTAGCTCCATCCATGTTGTTGCAAATGGTAGGATTTGTTTTTTTCTTATGGCTGAATAATATTCCATTGTATATATGTACCACCTCTTCTTTATCCATTCATCTACTGATGGGCACTTAGGTTGCTTCCATTTCTTGGCTATTGTAAATAGTGCTGCAATAAACATAGGGGTGCATCTGTCTTTTTGAAATTGGGCTGCTGCATTCTTAGGGTAAATTCCTAGGAGTGGGATTCCTGGGTCAAATGGTATTTCTATTTTGAGTTTTTTGAGGAACCTCCATACTGCTTTCCACAGTGGTTGAACTAATTTGCATTCCCACCAGCAGTGTAGGAGGGTTCCCCTTTCTCCACATCCTCACCAACATTTGTTGTTGTTTGTCTTTTGGATGTTGGCCATCCTTACTGGTGTGAGGTGATATCTCCTTGTGGTTTTAATCTGCATTTCTCTGATTATTAGCGATGTGGAGTATCTTTTCATGTGCGTGTTGGCCATCTGAATTTCTTCTTTGGAGAAGTGTCTGTTCAGCTCCTCTGCCCATTTTTTAATTGGATTATTTGCTTTTTTGTTTGTTGAGGTGCGTGAGTTCTCTGTATATTTTGGATGTCAACCCCTTATCGGATACATCATTTATGAATATATTCTCCCATACTGTAGGATGTCTTTTTGTTCTACTGATGGTGTCCTTTGCTGTACAGAAGCTTTTCAGCTTGGTATAGTCCCACTTGTTCATTTTTGCTTTTGTTTCCCTTGCCTGGGGAGATATGTTCATGAAGAAGTCACTCATGTTTATGTCCAAGAGATTTTTGCCTGTTTTTTTTCTAAGAGTTTTATGGTTTCCTGACTTACATTCAGGTCTTTGATCCATTTTGAGTTTACTTTTGTGGATGGGGTTAGACAGTAGTCCAGTTTCATTCTCTTACATGTAGCTGTCCAGTTTTGCCAGCACCAGCTGCTGGAGAGTTTGTCATCTCCCCATTGTACATCCAAGGCTCCTTTATCATATATTGATTGACCATATATGTTTGGGTTAATATCTGGATTTTCTATTCTGTTCCACTGGTCTGTGGGTCTGTTCTTGTGCCAATACCAAACTGTCTTGATTACTGTAGCTTTGTAGTAGAGCTTGAAGTCAGGGAGCATAATTCCCCCTGTTTTATTCTTCCTTCTCAGGATTGCTTTGGCTATTTGGGGTCTTTTGTAGTTCCATATGAATTTTAGAACTATTTGTTTAGTTCATTGAAGAATGCTCTTGGTATTTTGATAGGGATTGTGTTGAATCTGTAGATTGCTTTAGGTAGTATAGCCATTTTGACAATATTTATTCTACGTAGCCAAGAGCATGGGATGAATTTCCATTTGTTAGTGTCCTCTTTAATTTCTCTTAGGAGTGTCTTCTAGTTTTCAGGGTATAGGTCTTTCACTTCCTTCATTAGGTTTATTCCTAGGTATTTTATTCTTTTTGATGCAATTGTGAATGGAATTGTTTTCCTGATTTCTCTTTCTGTTAGCTCATCGTTAGTGTATAGGAAAGCAACAGATTTCTGTGTGTTAATTTTGTATCCTGCAACTTTGCTGAATTCAGATATTAGTTCTAGTAGTTTTGGAGTGGAGTCTTAGGGTTTTTTATGTACAATATAATGTCTTCTGCAAACAGTGACAATTTGACTTCTTCTTTACCAATCTGGATGCCTTGTATGTCTTTGTTTTGTCTGATTGCGTGGCTAGGACCTCCAGTACTATGTTGAATAACAGTGGGGAAAGTGGGCATCCCTGTCTTGTTCCCGATCTTAGATGAAAAGCTTTCAGCTTCTCGTTGTTAAGTATGATGTTGGCTGTGGGTTTGTCATAAATGGCCTTTATTATGTTGAGGTACTTGCCATCTATATCCATTTTGTTAAAAGAGTTCTTATCATGAATGGATGTTGAATTTTGTCAAAAGCTTTTTCAGCATCTATGGAGATGATCATGTGGTTTTTGTTCTTTTTGTTGATGTGGTGGATGATGTTGATGGATTTTCGAATGTTGTACCATCCTTGCATCCCTGGGATGAATCCCACTTGATCATGGTGTATGATCCTCTTGATGTATTTTTGAATTCGGTTTGCTAATATTTTGTTGAGTATTTTTGCATCTACGTTCATCAGGGATATTGGTCTGTAATTTTCTTTCTTGGTGAGGTCTTTGCCAGGTTTTGGTATTAGAGTGATACTGGCTTCATAGAAAGAGTTTGGGAGTATTCCCTCCTCTTCTATTTTTTGGAAAACTTTAAGGAGAATGGGTGTTATTTCTTCTCTGTATGTCTGGTAAAATTCAGAGGTGAATCCATCAGGTCCGGGGGTTTTGTTCTTGGGTAGTTTTTGATTAGCGATTCAACTTCATTGTTGGTGATTGGTCTGTTTAGTTTTTCTGTTTCTTGCTTGGTCAGTCTTGGAAGGTTGTATTTTTCTAAGAAGTTGTCCATTTCTTGTAGGTTTTCCAGCTTGTTAGCCTATAGATTTTCATAGTATTCTCTTATAATTCTTTGTATTTCTGTGTGGTCCGTTGTGATTTTTCCTTTCTCATTTCTGATTCTGTTTATGTGTGTAGATTCTCTTTTTCTCTTAGTAAGTCTGGCTAGGGGTTTATCTACTTTGTTAATTTTTTCAAAGAACCAGCTCTTGGTTTCATTGATTTTTTCTATTGTTTTATTCTTCTCAATTTTATTTATTTCTTCTCTGATCTTTATTATGTCCCTCCTTCTGGTGATTTTGGGCCTCATTTGTTCTTCTTTTTCCAATTTCAGTAATTGTGTCTTTAGACTATTCATTTGGGATTGTTCTTCCTTCTTTAAATAGGCCTGGATTGCAATATGCTTTCCTCTTAGAACTGCCTTTGCTGCGTCCCACAGAAGTTGCGGCTTTGTGTTGTTGTTGTCATTTGTCTCCATATATTGTTTGAGCTCTGTTTTAATTTGGTCCATTGATTATTTAGGAGAATGTTGTTAAGTCTCCATGTATTTGTGAGCCTTTTTGTTTTCTTTGTACAATTTATTTCTAGTTTTATACCTTTGTGATCTGAGAAGTTGGTCGGTAGAATTTCAATCTTTTAAAATTTACTGAGGTTCTTTTTGTGGCCTAGTATGTGGTCTATTCTGGAAAATGTTCCATGTGCACTTGAGAAGAATGTGTATCCTGCTGCTTTTGTCACCCCGCCCCCAATTTTGAGAGAAAACTTCTGCACCCATGGCTGTTGTGCTGGCGTTGCCTAGCTCAGACCAAAACCCAGTCTATAGGCGTCGACCTGATCACGTGCAATTACCTTCTAATTGCACTAAATCTATTTTCTATCTTTATTTTTTCATCTCATAAATTGAAGAAGTAGATTTTTAGTTTATACTGCAGAATGTGGAGAAGTAAGCTATGTTAAAAAGCCTTCTGTTAGAAACTACTTGCTATATTCTTTATTGTATCTATCTACTACTTAAAATAAAAAGGGGAAATATGGGATTAATACATATGACTTGATTGTTCTTGATGCATGATCAAAAACAATGATTAGAGCGAAAACAGTTCCTACAACTCGTGAGCGCCCTCGCGTGGTGTCGGTGTCCTTGAGGAGCATTATGCCCTAGGGCTAGACTCAAGGTCAGGTAATGACTGTGTTGATCATGTGTTGATCATGTGTTGAACCCCCTACACAGAATTCTTTAGATGTTTAAGTTCACTTGCTCAATAAATATGAGGAGTGCCTTGTCGGCATTACTCTTGTGCTGCAACGCCTTGAGTCCCCTGGCTGACCTTTCAGATCTTCAGCATTCCGTCGTGTTCCCTCCATCTGCGGGTCAGAGGCAGGGGGGAGCTGACACAGGTGTCACGCAAAAGGCGGAGATAGAGGAAGTTCAAGGGTGCACCTTGAGAAGGGAGTTTGTGCAGGAGAACAGGCAGAGCCAGACTGTCAGGCTTAGAAGTTCTGAGGGAATGAGACTCCGGCTGGAATGGGCCAGGGTTCAAATCTCACTACCCACAGTGATGGCAATGCCAGCCAAGAACAATAATGCTTTACTGACCGCCTACTATATGCTGGCACCAAGGAGCAGGAAGAAGGCTGGCAGGGGCCAAGGGTACTGGCATTACATCACGTCAACAAGTGGTGTTGATGAGGTGTTTGTTCTGAGCCCTGCCCTTCACAGACCTTCACAGCTCATTTGGCTCTCAAGGTCTCCCTCTGACCATGTGCTGTCTGATTCATATTTTTTTCTCCTGAACAATTTGACAACACCCAGGAGCTCGCTGGGCTCCGAGTCCCTGAGCTGGCTGACACCCACAGGCGTGGCCAGGGGCCACGGAGACTAGTAGGGCGTGACAGTCACTAGACCAATTGTGCGGTGGGAGGGGGCCCTCCCAGCACAGCATCTGCAACCGGGCCCTCCCAGCACAGCATCTGCAAGTGCCACACAGACTCTGCCAGGGATGGAGAAGTTCAGGCTGACCCCTGCCCCGCCAGCCAGCAAGACCGGGCAGGGTGCGGTGCTGGGTATCTGAGGATGGTTGTGGCTCCACCTTCCACCCCTGCTTTTTATTTTCCAGCTAAAAGCATACCTGGTCGTGTCTCCTTGGCACCAGCTTCCTCACCTCGTTCCTTCATATGGCAAATATTTATCGAGCACCTGCTTTGTGGCCACACTTGTGCCGAGCACGGAGACTGCATGGCAGGCAGTACGATCAAGGCCTCTGTTCTCACTGAGGCAAAAAATCTAGAAGGTTGTAAAAAAGTGAGATGTATGAGTGAGGAGTTGAGGGCAACTTCAGAAAAGGCAATCAGGGAGGGCCTCTCTGAAGAGGTGACATTTGAGCCAAGACTGGAATAGTAAGAGGGACCTGCAGGGGGAAAGGCCTTTCAGGCAGATGGAACAGCCCATGGGGATGTCTAGGAAGAGAATGTGTGCAGTGTGTGGGGGGAGCTTTACAAAAGCCAGAGTGGCTGGGACACTGATCAAGGAGAGTCGTGAGATAAGGTCAGCGGGGTAGGCAGGAGCTAGCAGGGGTGGAGCCCTGGACTCGGACCTGCCTGCGTTCAAATCCCATCTTTGCTTCTCTTTCATGGAATGATTGAACAAGTTGGATCATTTGCCCTGAGCCGTGGCTTTCACATCCATGGAACAAGATCCCACCTCAGCCTGCCATAGGGGCTTAAAACGATAGTGCTGACAAGGGTTGCTGGCTTGTTTTTCATTCATCTTTTGACACAGTCATTCAGCAAGCATTTCTTGGCACCTGGCATTCACATCCCTCCGTGCTGCATGCCATGTGGGTGTCTGTAGGGAGTTAGCGGTCTCTCCCCTGTGTGCCCCTGCGGTGTCCCTGTTGGCTGGTCCCCTGCTGTAGAAGTGCCCTCTGGCTGCCCGAACAAATTGCCACAAACTCAGTGCTATGGGATAATCTGTTCCGTGCCTTTTCCAGCTTCTTGAAAGTTGACTTGGCTCATGGCTCTGACATCTGTATTCACCGACGTGACGCACCCCGCAGCTCTCTGCCCCTCCCCGTCTCACTGAGCCCCTGGCCTTGCTAGTCACCTGACGTCAAGGTGGCATGTGTGCTGTTCCTTACTGCCCTCCTCCTTCAGGTCACTCGTAGAACCCCTGAAGGGCACAGCACGTGGCATGTGGCAGCCCCTGGGAAACCTGTCATTTTGAGTTGAGTCCTTGCCTCCTGCCCTCCTGTCACACCACCGGCTTGCTTGTCGGTATTTTTAGGTGAATTCGTTTGCTGGGGCTGCTGATACAAAGCACCGCAAACTTGGAGGTTTCAACCACAGAAGTGTGTCATCTCAGCTCTAGAGGCTGGAAGTCCATGGTCAGTGTGTTGACAGGGTTGGCTCCTCCTCAGGGCTAGGGGGAGATTCTGTTCCTTTCTTCTGTCCTGGTTTCTGTTGGCTTGCCGTCAACTTCTGGTGTTCCTTGGCTTGCAAAGTATCATTGTGATGTCTGCCTCCCATCTCCCCATGGCATCTCCCTGTGTGTGTGTCTCTGCGTCCGAATTTCCCCCTTGTATAAGGACACAGACATATTGGACTAGAACCCTAATGACCTCATTTTATTGCTCATGTGCAAAGACCCCATTCCAGATAATCTTATTTCCTATGCACAGATCCCGGGGTTAGCACTTTAACATCTTTTGCGGGACACAATTCAGCCCATGACACGAGGCTTCTGCCCTTGGAGTCCCTCGCCCTCAAGACCTCAATCACCTTTGCCTCCACCTGCATAAAATACCTCTAAAGGGCTTGCTAAGTGCGCTTGACCATTGAGCTGCAAGTCCAGGAGGCATCTCAATCCTGCTTTCTTGATCTGCAAGAGAGGAAGGGCCAATGTGCCTTTGAATCGCTATTTCTCAGGCTGCGTCATCCAGGGGAAGAAAAGCAAACAGATTGGGGGATTGCAAGTAACTACTGGAAATTATTTCCCCTCCTACTTTCCTGATGTTTATCAAAGTCTCCCCCAGGGAGACTGCAGGTGTCTCATCTCATACGCATTCCCAGGTAAGCATGCTTAGTGACATCTAAGGCACGAGGCTTCTCAATTCAGCCACAATAGCAGTGTTGCAAAGTAGACGCTGTCCCTGCACAAACAGCGAGGTCAATGTGCAAAGCCCCACACCTGCGACACCTGCAACATTTCGATCCCGTGTGTCTGACTCCAGGGCTTGTGCGCATGACCCTCCTCGATAAATCTCCCAGGTCGATGGCAGGAAACGCAGGTTCAGAAGAAGAAAAGGCACAGCCTGGTCGGAGGTGAACCTGACCCCAAAGCCATATAGACTACCATCGTTTCCTTTCTTTAAGGAACTTTTAGAACTTAGGTGCAATAAAGCGCACTAATTAAAGTACAGCAAGGCATTGTTCCAACACCTTATGAAAAATTTCAAACACACAGCAAAGTTGAGAGACTGTTACTGTGAATTCTCCTATGCCCACCATCTCAATTCTACGTTTTGCCATAATTGCTTTATTACACGTCTGTTCATTTACCCATCTGTCATCTACCCATCCATCATCCATACTCCATCCATCCGTCTATCCCTCTATCCACCTTCCTAACCATCTTGTTTTTTGGTTTTAAAGAAGGTGCCACCCCCCTAAATAGATCATCACTTTGAGCACTAAACAGAGCTCAATGTTCGTGTGCAGATTTTTATCGTTTGAGGTCAAACTTAGTTACGTCCCGCGTAACGCACAGGTCTCCGGTGCACTTTGCTAACTTTGGACGGATGCACACATCTGTGTGACCCGAGAAATCCAAACTCAAGGGATAGAACATCGGTATCACCCAGAAGGATACACCCTTTTTAAAAATTTTTATATGTTTTAACACATTTTTAATTTTTAATGTTTTCATAAAAATATTACCCTCATTTTTTTCCTTTCATGTGGAAGTATAATTCATACCCAGTGAGTCCACACAGGAGCACTGTGAGCTTTTAACCACTGGGCTGAACTTGCAGTCATTTCTCTTCTTGGTAGCTGGGTTGTCTTTGGACCAGATTCTTCGGTATTGATGTAAAATCAGTGGTTCTCAACTGGGGGCGACTTTTGCCCCCCAGGGACGGTTAGCAGTATCTGGAGACATTTGTGTGGTCGTCACCGGGTGGCACAGGGGAGCTGTGACTGGCATCTTGTGGGAAGAGGCCAAGGATGCTGCCAAACACCCTAAATGCTCTCAGGACAGCCCCCCACAAACGAGAAATTATCCCCAAATATCCTTAGTTCTGAGACAGAGGAACCCTGACATCAGTAGACCTCAAATCTTCTGATCCGTCCAACCATTCTCCAGAATGACCTTTATGTGTCTTGATTTGAGATCAGATCGGCTTAGTTTCCATCAGGGGGTCCTGTGCCTCATATACAAAGAACCATGCACTGAGGTCAGAGGGAGGAAAAATGCACCAAAGGGATTTAGAAAACCCAGACGAGGTGCAGTGAGCAGACAGAAACCTATCTGCTTTTTCAGCCGCGTCTGTCTCACTCATCTCTTAATTCCTAGCGCTGGGTGTCTGGTGATTGGTCAAGAAATGAATCAGTCAGTCAGCAGACTTTATTTTTTTGCACACCTACTGTGTGCCCAGTACCCTGTTTGGTATTCGTGAACCTGAGGCTGTGAGAGGTGAAAACAGAGATTTGTGACTATGTGGTCAAGTCCTTTCACGGAGGACGTTCTGAGGTGCCCCGAAAACCGGGAGGGGAGGTAAGCATTCTGTGTGGGAGGCGGGGAGAGCTTCATGAATCATGGGACATGTCAGCGAGCCTTTGAAGGAATGTGTCAGGTGAAGAGGGAGAAGGCAGCCCTGCAGAGGGAACAGTCTGGGCAAAGACTTGGAGGAGAGGAGCCACGTCCCGTGTTGCAGGGGAAGTGGGGGTGTTGAGCAGGACTGAGGTCCTGGTTAATGGGGAGATTGTGGTGAGATCAAGGGGGTGGGAGGCAGGTCCTGGAGCAAGATGGGCCTGAAGAGCTGGGCTGTAGGGTTTGGACTTGATCCTGAGGGCAATGAGACAGCATCGAAGAATTCAGACCGGAGCAGGGCATGGACATTTTTGCATTTTTGAAAGGTCACTCTCGCCGCAGCGTGGGGGGAACTCAGAGAGGGTGGAGCTGGAGGCAGAGGTGAGTAGGAGGCTGTTTCAGTCAGAGAAGATGAGGGCTTGAACAAAGGTGGGCCAGGGGTCAGAGAGTCAAAAATTACATAGACGCTTCCGAGGCTGGAAAGAAAGGGGTCCAGGACTGTGTTTCACAGAGGGTGACCCCCAAAAGGCAGGTTCCTAAGGCTGCTAGGCCCTCATCTAGTAAATTCAATAGAATAGGGGTCCCTTCTAAACCCCATCAAGGAAATCATAGGATTTTAGTTATTTTTTTCTTTTCAGCAAACATGCCATGTGACCTATCGTGTGCTATTCATGGGGTCTATGACCATGACTAGGGTAGACGGCAGAGCTCGGAGAAATCTTTTATGACTATTTCCGGGATAATCTATTAAAGCGGGAAGGATGTGCCCCATGCCACATACACCTTGATAATGTGAAGAGAGGGCTTAGGGTGGGGACTTGTACCACCTGCCCTGCCCCTAACAATCAAGTCATATGTGTTTGTACATTTGGTTTCTATATTACTTGATTTATGCATCAATCCCATTAATGCCACACACCTGCATGGGGGACTCTTCCGTGTTCTCAAAACTCACTCCTCCTGCTGGTTCCGGGACCTCCTCCCCCACCTGCCTGCCCATGCCTCCCCCATCTCTGCCACTAGCTTCTCTCCCTCTTTCTACCCGGTCAGCCTGGTGCAGCAGGAGTCAGAGGCGGCTTGGCCCCCCTTCTGATATTACAGTTCTCCCCACACGGCCCGGGTCAGGAGTTCCCAAGTGGTCCTGGTGGCATAGCTGAACACCATTGGGGCAGAGGGAGGAATCCGGGTCCCACCCCATCCGTGTCGCTGTGCAGGACCCGCCACGCTGGGGGAGGCAGAATAAAGAAAGGCCAAGGCATTTACAGTTGAGATGATTAAGATTAAAAAGTAAATAATGACAATATTAAATAATCAAGATGACTTACAGTGGGGAGCCCTCAGGTCCCAGGCCAGCGTCATCCAAGAGAGCAGAACCCACGTCACAGTAAGTAATTGTACATTCCCCAGTTGTCCCGTTAAAAGAGCGAAAAGACACAGGTGCGGTTAATTTTAATTGCGTATTTTACTTAACGCAAGATATCGAAATATTTATCATCTCCAGTAGGCAATTGGGATGAAAGTGACTAGAGAGACTTTTTCCCCATTCCGTTCCGTTCCCCCAGCGCGACGTCTTTGAAATGTGGCGAGCGTTTGGAACTTCGTAGAGCGTCGCAATGCGGAGGCTGGATATTTCATCTGAACTGCTCGATCCATGTCTAGACTTTGTAAAAAATTCCAGTTGAAAAGGTCCATTCACAGAAAAAATTTTAAAGCTAAAGAAAGAAGGGAGGGAGGGAGGAAGGGGGAAGGGAGGGGGAGGAGGGGAGGGAAGGAAGCATCCATTTATGTGCTCCAGCTCTTCCAAGCCTACTCCACAGACTAAACTGAAGATGGGTTTGTTTTTTTTAATTAAGATGAAACCAAATGACAGCTTGAGCTGTTAGTCCCACCAGCCGCATTTCAAGGGCTCAGCAACCACGTAGGGCTCAGGATGGGTGGTCCCGTTGGGTGTCACAGATGTACAGTGGGAACATGATCACAGAGAGTTCCTGGACGGCAGCACAACTTTAGACCAGGGTTTCCCATCAGTGGGACTACTGGTATCTGGGGCCAGATAATTCATTGTCCGGCGGGATGTCTTGTGCTCTCCCTGGGTATTTACTAACATCCCCTGGATGTCTGTGGCAACGTCCCCTGCCCCTCATGACAACCCAAAATGTTGTAGACATTGACAGGTGTTCTGTGGGGGAGAAAAATCACCCCTGGGTGAGAGACCCTGCGCTACCATCAGAGCCAAGTTCACTTCCTAGCTCTGCTGTGTGCTAGCTGAGTGACCCTGGGCACATCCCTGAGCTTTGGTGTTTTCCTGGGTGCGACGGGGCACTGAGTCGTCACCACCTGATAGAGCTCCTGTGAGGTAAGACCTGGCGTCAGTGTCGTGGTCATGACGGGGAGCTACACCCAGCACATGGTAGGTGTTCAGTAAACAGTAGCTGTGCTTCCCCATCACCAACCCAAGCCCATTAATGGCTGAGTGTCCCCTTGGAGGAGCAGGGCAGCTCCTGGACCCTGAGGCTGCACGAGGGGGGTGCTCACAGGGGGACTTGTGAGCAGAGGATTGGACTCACTCCAACAAGAAGAGTCTGGGGGTAGGAGATCTGATCCTGTCACCTGTCACCTGGGGTCCCTGCTCTGCTGCAGATCTTAGTGATTTGGGGGTGCCCAGCTTCCCCCTCTGTGAAGGGGGGAGTTTGAGCACCGTCATGTCCCACAAAACCCACTGGCTTGGCCTCTTTTTTCCCTGTGATTTCTTAAGGAAGGGAGAGGTTCCCTGGGAATAGAAACAGGGCTGAGGGGGTTTGGACAAAGGCCAGACTCCCCTTTTGCTGTGTTCCCCCCCACCCGGGACCCTCCCTTCTCCACTCCCCACTCTCCTGGCCCAGCCGACTCTAGTTCAAACTTCAGGTCTTGGTGTGCCTGACACTTCCTCCAGGAAGCGTACCCAGATTGCTGCTCCCTTCCGGTCATAGACTGCTCTCTCATCGACCCCTCTGCTTCTGTCACCCCATCTGGGTCACCTGTCCTTGTCCATTTGCCCATCCTGGCCAGGCTACGTGCCCAGAGTAAGGCTCGGGCGTAGGGTGTGTCCGTCCTGGGAGTGAATACACAGGAGCAGAACACACCAAGAAGAGAGTAGGTTTCCACGAGCTTGCCCTGGCCACAGGTCTGTGGAGTTTGGCTCTGGGTTCAGGGAGAGGCGAGAGACCCCGTGTTTTCCCCCTATGAGAAGACAACCCCCCTGTGGGGGTGTTTGAGCCTTGCGGGCTGGGGCACGAGGAATGGAGGGGTGAGGGTGTCCTGAGTCCCTGGGAGGGGGAGGAACGTGCTACCTAAGGAGGATTTCCCCAGCCCTCTGTGCCAGGCAGGTGGCGGAGGAGAGGGAGGGCTTGGGGCGGCTGTTGTAACAGCCCAGGCCAGGGTGATACGGAGTCTGTGGGGGCTGTGGCCTTGTCCAGGAGAAGACAGAATCTGCGGTCCCCTCCCCGAGCCCCACACCGCCCCTCATGCTCCTCTCTGCCTCTGGCCTGGGCAGCCGAAGCCTGGGGGTGAGAGGCTGCAGCCCCTGTGGTGGGCGTGTGGGGTCTACAGGGGCACAGGGGTGGCCTGGGGGCTCCCCAAGAGCACAGCAGGCCCGGCCCTCTGCTCCCCTGGCCGCCGGAGAGTTCCCACGTGGGAATGCAGTCTCTACTCCCCCACATTCCCAAACCCTCCGTGCCAGCCATGCCTCCTCCAGGGAGGGTCCGCCCGGCTCCAGTCTGGTGGTGCCAGCCCCTGAGCAGGGAGGTGTCAGGGGGAACCCAGGGGCTTCAACAAACAGGACAGGTCTGTGCCCAAGTCCCTGTCCTCCCTGAAGCCCAGACGGAGCTGTGGGGGTCTCTTGGTCTGGCAACAGGTTGGGGGGCCAGGTTTGGCTGCTGCACGGAGGTGTCCCCTCAGGCCCCTCCTCAGCCTGCAGGTGTTAGTCACCACGGCACAGAATAATGCCAGCCGACCTTTGCCAGGAGCAGACCACTGCTTCCCCCTGAGGCGTGTCCTCCCCACCCTCCAGGAGCCAGGCCAGGCTGGGCCTGGCTCAGGCACTGCCTCATTCAGGGCCAAGGAGCCCAGACAGGAGCATGGGCTGGGAGGGCTCTGCACTCCCGGGGTGCTCCTGGCACGGGCACCTGCTGACTCTGACCGTGAGCCTCCTTCTCACCTGTGGGCCAGGTAAGCAGGGCCGGGCTGCTGCCAGTGGAGGAGTCGGACAGATGTGACATTCCTGCAGGAGAGGGACAGATGTGGCAGGTGACTTGGGCTTCCCAGGCCCCCCTAGGGGCAGCTGGGAGGTCTTTTCCTTTTTGGCAAAGGCTTCTGTCACAGCAGGCCAGGTGAGACTGCATTTTCCAAACTGACTTGGGTGAGTTCACAAAACTGCTATGACGTGGTGAATTAAATACCTGCGGGGATGAGTGTGGAGCCTGTCAGGCCTTCACTGTCCCCCCTCACTCACAGGCTAAGTCCCTAGAGGCTGTTTTGATTGACACCTGGGCGCCCAGTCCCTCTGCCCAGCTGTCCAGCGGGTACTGAGCAAGTCCCAGGTCCTTGCTCCCAGGATCTCTGGGCTGACAGGTGAGGCAGGCAGGTGCCCGATTACCCAGGATCCCAGGTTGAGCAGGAGCTTGGCCATCTTAGGGCAGTAGGAGTGGTGGGTGGGGGTTTCTATAGGTGCAATTAGCAGAAAAGAGGGGAGAGCCTTCCTGGGAGAACTAGGTGGGCAAAGGCCGGGAGGCAGGAGGCTGCCCCGTGTGCGGGGGTGGTTCAGTGTGATGTGAGCTTATTCAGGCCGCATGATGGAGAACGCAGGTGGAAGCAGAAGGGCAGCCTGTCAGGGTTAGGAGAGGTGTGTTCTTAAATCACAAGGGGCTTATGGCAGGCCTGTTGGTCATTTTGGGGTCAACTTGGGAGAAAGCCCACCAGCTTCAGGGAAAGGCAGGGGGTCCAGCCTGACGCATCCGTGTGTACCAGGCAGGAGGGACCAGGCTCATTCTCCTACACAGAGAAGGTCCAAGACCCTCTATGTGTGGCCCCTGGGCTGTCCAGACCCCTGGCTCTTTTACTCCAGCTGCCTCTTGGGCAGGATGTCAGGGCTTTCCAGCCAAGCCTCTCTAGAATCCAAGATAAGCCCAGGCTTGTAGAAAGGGGCACCTACCCCGTACCAGGTGCTTACATATCTACTCCTTTGCTCCTTCCAGGAGAAAGGACTGTCCTCAGTGCTTAGCTGGGAAACAGAGGCCACCAGGGCCTGAAGGGGAGTGGAGAGGACCTCCCCATCCTGGGGGCCTCCTCATCCCTCCCATACCCGAGCTGAGCTGCAGCCCCTGGAGCAGGTGGGGAAGGTGGCCCAGCCCCAGCCCTGAGGCACGGAGGCCTGGCCCCGGCCCCCGAGAAGAGCTTTGCGGTTGGGTGCCATTGTGAGGCATCCACACAATGACCTGAAGAGTGGGGGACTGGTACAGGACAGTCCCACCACCTCCGATGGGGCATAGCCCTGTGAGTGGTCCCCAAAGCATGACACCACCGAGGCTGTTTAGCAGCTTTTGTCCCCAAGGCTCTCTCGGGATGTAATCCTGGGAGCAGCTGGACTCCTGCTCCTGCCCCAGGGACCCTCCCTTCTCCACTCCCCACTTTCCTGGCCCAGCCGACTCTAGTTCAAACTTCGGGTCTTGGTGTGCCTGACGCCTCCTCCAGGAAGCCTCCCCTGATTGCCTGCTCCCTCTATTGCTTGGCCTATGGGTCACCATCCCTGCCCACTGCTCCATCATTTCCATAGTACTGGGACACCTCTCAGGGTAGAGATCCTCCCAGAATCCACTCAGATACCCTCCAAGTGCAGCAAATATGTATTACATGAACGCAGGGGGCAAATCGCACTTGGTGGGAACTCCTGACCTACTACTTCATTCCCCAAGGTCACGACAGATGCCCTGATAGCCCTGGGGGATGCTAGCTCATCAGCTCTGCCCAGACATTTTGGGCTGCCAGTGCTGGTGTGAAGATAATGAAAGACCTTGTATAAGAGCTGAGGCCAACCCCGAGAGCCCCTGAACGAACCCAGCCCTCAGCCCTCCTGAGGCTCCTGTAGAAGCACCAGGCTCTGCCATCGCCCCCTCTGCAGCCCTCACCATCCCCGCAGGGCTGAACGGAGAAGCCCCTGGGTTTGCATCGAGATACAAACACCACCTCTTTGTCCAGGGCTCCGTACCCCATCCAGTCATAGGATCAGCTTCTCTGTCTCGGGGACGTCTTCGGGGACAACATCCAGACTATTTTTTGAGCCCCTACCCTCTCCACTCCTGTGTCCCAGAGACACAGGGCCCACCCTGTTCCTACCCACCTTTGGGACTGCTACTCACTGGCCCAGCCAGTGCGACCCCATGGGGAGAGAGGTGGGAGATGGGTGGCTCTCAAGGCAGGAGAACCTCTTGGTGTACCCCACCCGCCACCTGCCCCCCAAAAAGAGTAGAAACAGAAGATCTATATCCATAATGCAAATAGTGATGTTCACGAAAGGCTGAACTGGAAGTGCCTTATTTGTTTAGTTGCCTTAAAAATGCTGCCATATATTTTATTATCTGTTTTTGTCCCCCTACATGTTATATATTTGTATTTTGAAAATATTTGGCCATTTTTATTATGTCCACTGAAAACCTGAAACTGAAGGTCGAAGGGACTTCCGAAGGTCACCGAGTCAAGTGGGCAGGTGGGATGTGAGCCTAGAACAAGGTCAAGTCTTAAGTCCCTGCTCTTAACGCCTGTGCTACACCGTTATCAACTCTTAGCCAAATCTGAATGGCGATGGCCCCAGGGAACCTTCAGCTGCCGGAATGGAGGACTCAGTCGAGGGGAATCTGGAGTTCTGCGGCCAGAAGTGTACCCGTGGGACCGGAGACCAAGGCGGGCATCCAGTCACTTAAGATACCACCAGGCAAATAGCCAGGGAGGTAGATGTAAGGAAGTCTGACCTTGGGGGACGGGCAGCCATTGGACCAGAAAGTTGCTTTTCCTAAAGCCTGGAGAAAAGATGTGGTGGAGAGGCCATTAAAAATTAACCTTCAGGGAGTAAGGACCTGCCTAGGAACTGACCCCACTTAGAAAAGCGGCTGGCCCATAAGAGATGTGCAAGAAATGCTTGTTGGGTGGATGTGGGGCGGAGGGTCTGGAATGAATGAACAAAGTAGTCAATGCCTGAGTCTTTATGTAGAGATTCCTATGGAAAGGGGGGAAAAATACAGAAGAAAAGATTGTTCTTCCTGCTGCTTCCTGCTGAGATAAACAAGCTGGGTCCTTTCTCCACAGAGGTACCATGGAATGCAGTGGTCTTAGCCCAGAAAGACCCTGAGACACCTGGAGCCCCCAGACAGCCAACATACAGTATTTCATCTCCAGCATCACTCAAAAAACCCAGGGGTAGGTAATAATTAAGGCCAGGAACAACCAGCATCTATTAAGTCCTCAACTCCCTGCCCTGCATGGTGCTAACTGTGTCGCAGGCACTGTTTCACTGCATCTCTGCAACAGCGCTGTGCTGTTATCCCCATCGGATGTGTGTGCAGACAAGGCTCAGAGAGGTTAAGTGACCGGCCTCAGGTCAAACAGCAAGTAGGAAACAGCTGGAATTCGAATCCAGCCAAGTCCACTTCTTCCAGATTCCTCCCACTGAGCATTCTGCTTCCCGTCCTGCAGGGGCTGCAATTGGCTTGATTTTGGGAAGGGAAAATAAAGGGTCTCTGGGAAGTGAAATGGACTTGAGGTCCGAGTGTGTAGGACTCTGTCTCCTCTGCCTTATTCACGAATGCTGGCTTCCTTCAGAGCAGGCAGGAAAGAGACAGCCTGACCCTTATCCCTCTTCCTCTGGGATTCCTGGCTGCCCCCCAACTTTCCCCTTTCCCTCCCCAAGTGGGCACAGTGCTCTGGATGCAGACGGTGTCCATGGGCCTCAACCTGGACCCAGCCATCAACTCTGCCCCATACAGAGACAAATGTCCTGTTGCTGGGACACAACTGCTTGAATGTGTTGAGCCCCACTGCAGATCTGAGAGGATGCCAGCAACTAAGAGATGCAAGCAGTTTGAATTGGGAAGCATTAAGAAGAGAAACGGTCAGGCGATCCTATTCTCAGCCTCATATTTTGTTTTATAATGAGACAAGAAAATCTCGAGGTTATGTCCACTTTCAAAAAAAAAAGTATATCCTTTAGATACAGAAGCAGAATGCTCAGTGGGAGGAATCTGGAAGAAGTGGACTTGGCTGGATTAAAATTCCAGCTCTGTTTCCTACTTGCTGTTTGACCTGAGGCCGGTCACTTAACCTCTCTGAGCCTTGTCTGTGCACATATCGATGGGGACAACAGCACAGCGCTGTTGCAGAGATGCAATGAAATAGTGCCTGCGACGCAGTTAGCACCATGCAGGGCAGGGAGTTGAGGACTTAATAGATGCCGGTTGTTCCCGGCCTTAATTATTACCTACCCCTGGGTTTTTTGAGTGATGCTGGAGATGAAATACTGTTATGTTGGCTGTCTGGGGGCTCCAGGTGTCTCAGGGTCTTTCTGAGCAAAGACCACTGCATTTCACTGCAACTTCTGATCTATTGCAAATAATTGAGATACACATATCCGCTTGGTGAGAAGCGGCTCAGGGAAGAGGGAGTTTGAAGCCCGACCCCTTTTCTGGGTTTTGCATGGTGCCCTCCGCTCCCTGCCCCTGGTGATGGGTCCCCGCATCCCAGGAGTCTGGTTGTTCACTACTTTTGGGTGACAAAGGGTTCTCAAGCAGCCCACCAGAGCAGGTAACAGTATACGCACTCGTGCTGGATTGTCTGGGTTCAAATCCCACCTCTGGGACTTCTTGGACAACTGAGATAACCTCTCTGAGCCTCCTGTCACTTCTCTGTAGCACAGGAATAAATGTGGGATGGAGGAGTTGTAAGACCTAAATTAAATGAGACGATGCCTCCAGAACAGGGTTCCCCATTGCCTGCCGGGGACATTTGGAGGTCTGTTTCGTTGTCACCACCCACCAGGAGGGCTAGGGCTGCTGACATCTGGTGGCTAGAAGCCAAGATTGCTTCTGTCACCCACCCTTTCTGCAGGCTGAGTGCATTCTTTACTGTCCTCTGTGCTGGGGCTCCTGGCATATCCTCTTTGGGGACATTGGCCCCAGGTTCTCCTCCCATTTGCTTATCTCTGTCCAGCCCTCTGGGAGCCTTGACGCTGCTTTCTGGATTCCGAGACCTGCCAGTGAGATCTCTCTCTGCCCCAGTCCCCAAAACCTTATCTATCTCTTTAACTGATTATCAGATAGTGACCTGAGAGAACCAGTCCCAAAGAATCCTTGCTTTCTAGCTCTAGCAAGCTTTCATGATCCTGATCTTCACGCTGTTTTGAGATTTTATTCCTTACTTGTTGGAAGACAGAAAGCCAGTAAGTACGTAATCCTGGCTTTGGACTTGACACAAGAACCATCTCAGAAAGAGTTCTTAGCTCAGAGAGTTGAGCTGATGTAATCAGCGCTGTGCCCTCTGCACCCGAGATGGTTGATCCTTGTACCTTCTGTTGCCTCCCACAGAGGGCTTCCTTTTTAGGCTCCTGGATCCAGTTTCTAACGTGTATGTGTTTGGGGCGCGGGGGGAGGGGCTCCCCCGCGCAACACCAAGCAATTCAGGGCCACCAGCAGGGTATCCAAGAATTCAACTCAGTCCTGACGTTAGGAGGTAGGGTCAAGACCCGCAGGTTGACAACTCAGTCTTATAAGACTAAAAGTCCTATAAGACTGCCCCTTCCCATATTCTTCAGATGGTAGCTGCCAAGCCCCAGGCTGTTTGTCATCTGTGCTTCTGACCCACTGGCTATAAATCTGAGGTTCCCCCGACCTCCTCCTTGGGTTCGATGCTACAGCATCTCACAGAAACAGTTTCCTTACTAGATCACTGGTTTATTATAAAATTGTGTTTTTTATTTGCATTGCCCTGATAATTAATGATGTGGAGCATCTTTTCATGTGCCTGTTGGCCATCTGAATTTCTTCTTTGGAGAATTGTCTGTTCATATCCTCTGCCCATTTTTTAATCGGGTTATTTGCTTTTTGGGTGTTGAGGCATGTTAAATATGTATTTCTTGTTATACATCACAGTGGTACAGCTTTAAAGACTTTCCAGAAGAGATGCTTCAGCTGGGTATTTTTAAATCTATAAAAAGAAAAAATAGCAGCGATACTGATTCTTCCTTCTCCAACTTGGCTGTAAATTGCAACGGATGTAGGAATCCTAACTGTAGGCTAACTGTGGAACACTTAGAAAATTCAGTGAAGAGAAAAGAATGACTCTTAAATGATGAATAGGTGTTAATTTGCAGAAAGGAGATAGCGAAAATTGCAGACAGAAGGGAGAAATGAATGAAGAACCGTGATTTGTTTGGCTGGGGAACTGCAAGAATGTAGCTGTGAATTAAGTAGACAATGGGAAGGATGTGGTGGCGGGTAGGGCGGTAGAGCAAGGTGTCTCCACCTCGGCACGATGGACAGACATTTGGAGACGGGGTAATCAATTCCATCCGGTGGGTCACGGAGTTGGTAGGGGCCTCCGCGGCCTCTTTCCACTAGATGGCAGTAGAATACCAATAATTGTGACAGCCACTGATGCTAGACGTCACCAAATATTCCCCAAATAAGGCATGCCTGGTTGAGAGAGAGACACAAGGAGTTGGAACATTCAAGACACGATCCATTAAGTTCTATCCCGGGGCAGGACCCACTGAAAGAACTGAAGGAGGGAGCTGACGGTCAGATTTTCATTTTCAGGAAATTTCTGTGATTGCAACATATTTCCTCTTGCCCAAATGTGTGTTTTCTCGGTCAGAAGGGTTGCCCAGTTTCCCCCTACCTCTGAAACACACATAAGCTCTTTGGACAAAAGGTTTGTCCAGTGGAAGCACAGAGATTCCAGCTATGTCTCCCACCATGGAAAACTTGCAGGGCGTCGAGTAGGACAGTAACCAGCCACCTCCTCTCAGAGGGCTGTTTCCAGACCTGCACCCCAAGAGGCAAATGCTGACCCACCCACACTTGAACCCACAAGCCTCCCTGGTCACCTGCTCCTACACCATGCTTGATAACAGGGGGCAGCCATGCTGAAAGCCCCCTGCAGATGGTTCTGGATGCACAGGAGCCAGTCTTCCCGGGGAAGACATCTGCAAGTGTGACTGGGAGAAGGGGGAGTGTGCCACCCTTCACTTCTCCAGCAAAGACCACAGCCAGTCCTACATCTTTGGTTCTGGGAAGAACCACTCAGTCCATGGGGATAATGTCCTCTGCCTTTTTAGAGTCAACCTCTGGAGAAATTTCCCATTCAGAGCAAGAACCAGCCCCTACCAAGTCCCCAGGCAAATGGAATTTTGCTCCAGGAACTCCTTTGCTGGAAGTATGGGTCCAGGATCCAGCTCCCTCAGGACCAGCTCTGCAGAAGCAGCTTTTTCCAGGAAAGCAGCTATAGACACCTTCATGCCAGAGACCACAGATGGGCCAGTCACCGAGATGTCCTCAGCTCCCACTGAGGCCTCACCCACAGACGGTGTTAGAGCAATCAGCACCTGGGGCCCAGAACATCTTCCTGCGACAATCCCCGCTGAGCCAGAGGTGAGCACAGATTTGATGGTGTCCAGGGAAAGTGTCCCAAAGTCCCTGATTTCTTCTTAGACCACAGTGGCTGCCCAAATGCTGCAGGAAGTACAAATCCATTATTTGGGACAACATCTTCTTTTTCCCTAAGTCATCACCTAGAGGGACCCCAAATTCCAAGCATACCAGCCTGGAATGGACTCCGTCAAACACCGGGTGTCCTTTCCCCTCTCCTGAACCCAGCTCTGCGGGACACACAGGGTAAGCCCGGGTGGCCCTCTGTTGTCATCTGCATTGGCTCTTGGTGATAAGTTGTCAGGGTCCAGCACATTCTCCATCCAGACAGTCACCTCCTCCATGACCGCAGGGACCCCTGAGACCCCAGACAGTAGAGAGCCCAGCTCAGCAGCCCCATTTTCCATGACACTAAATAATGTAGCGATCAGTGTTGGAAGAGTCCCAAGTGCCACATCAGGTGCATCCACACCCATGAGGGGAAGGGACAGCAGGGCCGGCGTGTGGATGCCCTGAGCACCTGCCCTGGGGTCACAGACACCCCAGCATCCCCACAGCCAGGACTGTGGGTTCTGAGCAGTCACGTGGTCCTGGTTCCCTCAGCTTTACCCATGTTTCGGGAAGGAAGACCACATTTTCTCCACTGCCCCCCACCACCTCAGCAGAGATCAACGCCCATCCATCGACTGCTGGAGAGGCGCCAATGGAAACTTTTGAGTCCATCTGTGTCTCATCCTGAGACCTCTGCCCGCACCCAGGCTTCCCCACCGGGGACACCCAGGCTTCCCATTCCACCCAGTTTTCTTCATCCCAACTAATGAGTGGCCTCAGACAATTCCTCAGTTACAAACTCTACCAACACAGCTCTTCTGAAAACATCTCGCCTATCCCTGGTTTTGCTTCTGCGATGGCACAGACCAACACAGGCATGCTGAATGATTTCAAGGCACCCCAAACGCAACATGGCCAGAGGCTCGTTCCAAACTGGAGACCTCACCTCCAGCACCCTCCTCTTGCAGCCTCTGCCGTGCCTCTCCCTGCCACACTGAGGGTCCCTAGATTCCCCTCCCCAGCCACCAGCAACATTCCTGTCCAGGAACCATCAAGAGCCACCCCTCATCAGAGGACACGAGTAGCCTGACCACAGCTGCTGCCAATATGAAAACTGCCAGGGACTATGGCAGCCAAAGAAGGTTGGGGACACCCGCCTGCCCACCGGAACCACATCACCATCTGAGACATCTACAGGTTTTACCTTCGCCAGGGAAAGACACCCAGTTGCAGCCTCTGCATCTCAGTCCATGATCGCTGCTAGCGCAAGCTCTCCAGGGAGAACGGGCCAATTGCTTGGTGCATTTCCAGATGCCCTCTATCATTGGTCCTCTGGAGGGATTACAGTTTCTGAGGGTGGAACAGCCCACCTCTAACTCCGTAAACAATTGCATGTTCACTCATTTCCTGCTTGTGGCTACCACAAATGTGGTAATGGATGCAGCAAAACTAGGAAATGGAACAGGCACAACTTACCTTCCGTGACTTCCTTGCCACTAGGTAATATCCCAACAAGTGCTCATATAGGGGAAAATGTCACTGTTCCCCTGGGTACTCCATCTCGAGCCCCATCAGAGGGGTTGTCAGAAGGAACCGTCTCTGTGCCCTGCACCTACCCTGAATCAAAAAGTAGATCCAGCTTTGGCCTCAGAACACATGCCAGTTCAGGGAGCTCCGGACAACCAGCCCCATCAGAGTTTCAGCAGTAAAAAAGCTGGCTCTTATACACCCACCACTGTCCCCTCAGTGGGGACCACCTCTCCCATGTCAGTAGCAACACTTGAAACCAATGGAGTTTATTGCTCTTCTGGGATCCCCGCTGAGATGTCAGTTCCTGGACGGCCCCGCGCCTGTGGTACCTGGACCTCCACCAGGTATGTCACCTCTTCAGATCCCAGAGCTACACGTCCAGCTCAGGTCTCTCCCTCCCACCCCGTGAGTGAACTCGGAACCACAGACGACCATCCAAGGATGGAGTCCACCAGCCCCACTACTCACCCCACAGCCCGGCCACAAGCATGCGGCTGGACACTCTGCTCAACCCCATGACCCAAATTCGGCAGGAAAATCCCCTGGATTTGGGCACAGTTGACCCCAGCTCCTGTCTCTGTTCTAGCCGCCACTTCCCCTTCCAGGAAGTGGCACATTGGAAGTGACCTCGGATGACCCAGGTGAGTGGACAAAAACACGTCCTGGCTGGGGGCCCTCGCCACGTCTCCCCTCATGGCAACAAGACCCAGTACCAGCTTGACAGAGCAAATGGTCTCAGCAGAGCCTGAGGCCTCAAGACCGAGTTCATCCAAGGCTGCATTTACTTCTTTCGTAACTGTGTTCAGACCTCCTTGTGAACTTTCACATCCAGAAGTGGATACCAGAGCTCTCCAAAATGCAGATTCAGCCATGTTAGGCCAGGAGACAGGAAGACTCAGAGTGGGAGGTGCAACTAAGGACTTAACTCCTCTCCCAGACACGGTCTCCCAACAACTCAATGTGGACCCAGAAGCAAGTCCGTCCATCTCATTGGCTTATTCATCCTCAGGCACTACAAGCATTGGCATTATGGACCGGAGGCAGGACTAATATGCTGGAATCTAAATTGCCAGGCCTTCCCAGCTCAGAAGCCAAGAAGGGCTCAACTGCACCGCCTCCTTCACTCTCCCATCAGCGGAGCCCCCATGCCCAGCAGCACTGACCACGTTGGTACCAAGCCCCCGAGCATCCAGGAGGAGACCTACCCCATCAGAGGCAACGATGCCAGTCAGCACCTTGTCTGGTCTACAGAAGTGCAGGGTCTTGCTGCCACTCTTAGCTCTTTGGAAACCAACAGAGGAACCACAGTCCACCTGGGAACAAGCTTCATTGCCATATGAAATTCATCTATGCCTTTGACTGCTGGAGCCCCAGCTTCCTCAGAGGCAACCGCTCCTAGAAGGCAAAGTAGCCTCTTGTTAGAATCATCAGTGACCACAAGGAGGGTTGGGCCAGAATCCTCTTCGGCAGCCTCCTCTGTGTCCCCTGACATGACCTCTCCATTGGTGATTTCTCCCGCGATGGAGGAAACTACAGGCTCGATCTCATTCTTCCCTAGGCTTAGGGACATGTCACCCAAGAAGGTGTCAGCTTTCTCTTTGCCTCTGGGCCACTAGGCACAAGATCTCTGCCATCTCTCCCAGGGACCACGTCTTCCATGAGCATTGGACGGGGGACAAGCTCAACCACCTCATGGTCCAGAGTGTTTTCTGAAGGGTAAATAAATTTCTCTATTCACACATCCCCCGCCATGAATAACAGTGCCGATTCCTCTGATTCGTCCCCCTGAGCAGGGCCTGGGGCCCCTTCCCAGGGCCCACCGCCGCAACCTGAATCTCATCATCAGCTTTTACCTGCATTCTGGCACTGACAAGCCACACTTCTCCTGAGACCATTTGCTCCTTGGGAAACCCCAGGGCAGAGCACACCAGCCCAGGAGTGGAGACAGGCTCGGCCAAAACCCCATCGGGAGCATTTACCTCTTCTGAAGCCAAGAGAGAGCCCCCCCTGGACTTCCACCTCTCCACAGTCAGAGACCCCAACCAGCAGAAGTGAGACTTCTGGGTCAAGGAGCACCTGTGTTCCTGAACTTGACAGCTTATTCGCATTCACGAGTGTGGACCTGAACCATCTGCCGTGTTGGAAAGGTGTTGGTTTGCCTGGGTTTGTCATTGGGCTCAAGGAGGCTGAACATGTTTCCGGTTACATAGCGTAGATGAACCAGAATGAAGATTCTAAGCAGAAATTCTCTCTTCTTATTCGGTTATACCCACCAATCCTCAGAACCCCAAAGCAAAGGAAGTCAGGACTGGATTCTTACTTGTAAATGGGATGGAGTTATCAGGACCCGTAGCCGAGCTGGGCTCGACATAAGGGGAGATCTCCTCGGTGGCTGTAGTCTCAGCAATGCTGTATGTGGTGGCCTTCAGTGGTCTGGCCACTGACGAGGTGAGGTCTGCAGAGGCCACCTCAAGTCCTCTCCTGCAGCGGCGCTCGGAGACCAGAAGGAATCTTCTGGGAACCAGTGCCTAGGGACAATGGAGGTTTTTTTCCTGGGATTGTGTGTCTGGGAATTATGTGGATGGTGTCCGTCCTGAGGCATGCAGAGGAGAACTTGGGGTTCCAGATCTCCTGCTTTGGGGGAGACAGAGACAGAAGAAGCTGAGGTTGAGTTTAGGACAAGCACTAGGGAGATAAGGTTTGGGTCCCTTCTTCCAAAGAAGATCTTGTCCATGATTGAGCTTCTAGACCTCCCGTGACAGAAGTGGTCGCCTCTGAGGGCAGTGAAGCCTGCATCTCAGCTGAGGGTCTCTCTTCCCCGGAGGCTGGGGTTGTGATGTTCAGAGTAAGAGTCCTCTCCAGTGTAGCTCCAGAAGCACTTGTGGGTGTTCTGAAGGTCGTGTGTGAACAGAGTCTGCCGTGGAAGGAGAGAGGGGATGGTTGAGGACGTTGGTGTTACCCATTGACTGAGTAAAGTCTGGACTAAATATTCCATCAGAGGATGTAAACTCAGACCTGGTGACCTCCGTAGGAGTAACCCTGGGTGCTTGGGAAAAGACCACGCTTGTGTCTGTGGCTGAGCTGGCATCCTGGGAACTACTGGTCTCCCTCAATCCACAAGTTTGTGAGGAAACAGATTCTTCCCCATTCCCAGCAGATTTAGGAAACCCAAGGTTGAAGAATAAAGGTTTGTGGCCTCCATGGTGAAGGCCATCATCACTGGTGACATGACCTTGTGTGGTTCTGAGTGGGTAAGGCCAGAAGAACGTAGCTCAGCCCCAGAACTGGGGGCCCACGCCATGGATGCCTCTGCATTTGTGGGAGGAGGAGGAGGAGTCCCCTCTGGTCTCAGAAACAGGCAGTGTCTCCACTGAGCTACTGACCCGAGACAATCTGTTCCCAGGCTCTGGGCTCACACCCACTGGAGATGTGGCTTCCATTAGACCAGGTGAGTGAGTGACCCCACTTGGAGGCCCAGTGAGTTGGCGGTGGCCTGTCTTGTCTCGAGGGTTGGCGGGGCCGTGGAGCCATTTGGCGTATCACTCCTGGAGACGGGTGAAGCTCTGAGCCTTCATGTAGAAGCCCTGGGGCTCTAATTCTTGGAACTTGTGCTCAGAGTGAAAGTCACTTCAGAAGTGGTCACTGCTCCCGGGGACTCATGTGCCCACATTGTAAATGCCACATTGCAAGTTAAGGGAGAACTCTGCTCAGCCTCCGGGCTGTAAGGACTGGTGTTCTCATGACAGTCACCCCTGTACTGCTGATCATCCAGGGATGCTTGACCCCATGTGTCCTGGACCCAAAGGGGATCCCTTATTGAGATGGATGGGCTGGTTTCAGGATCCAACATGGGTTCCCGAGAACTTGTGTCCCTCTGAGTAGTAGAACTGGTGATAGTGACTGATGATGAATAACCACCAGTTGCCAAGCGCAAGGTAGATGCGGGGCCAGGCAGAGAAGAGGGAAAGGGCTCACTTATGTCAGTGTCTCTGGCTTCACAGAAGTACTGGAAACATACAGTGTTGTTAGGTCAGGGCTGCGGAGAGGCTGACTTACACCTAAAGTCTCAGGGAACAAGGTGGTCACCTAACGTTGTGATGGGAACCTATGTAGTCGTGTCGCCTGGACTCAGAGTTCTGTCGCCTCAGCGACCCCAGCTGAGTAAGGGGAGGGCAAGGGGGCCAGACTGGTTCCAGTGGAAGTCGCAGGATGTTGGGCAGACCCCCGATGCCGTGAGAGTAGCTAAGGAAGAATGAGTCTTTCAGGCAGAACTAGCCTTGGGCAAGCTTGAAGCGTGAGGTTGGCAGCCACGTCTGTGACAAATCCCTGGGGCAGCTGCACCGACTCGGCTGCCTGAACGCTGTCCTTGGTGCTGGAACTCTCCTCTAGGCCAGGCACTGTTGTGGGATCTGAGCTCATTACCCACTGCCTCTTGTTCGTGACACCTAAAGTGGAGTCTTTATAGTGACCTCCACTCGTCACCCCAGCATTACAGGTCTCCACCTCTGTGTTGATGCTCTGAATCTCTGGCCTCTCTGGCAGTGAATTTACAAGTGTGGAGGGGCTGGGTCTTCCTCCCACAGAACTGGTGAAGTTCATGGCTTGGCCAGGCTGTGAAGTAGACAGGGACGGACTTCTGCATTCTCTGCTTCTGCATTTGAATGCTCGGAGCCATCTGTGGGAATGTGCAAAGTTCATGTTGCTTTTGCTGTGTGCCCATGTTTTTCTAGTCTCCCCCAAACTGGTGAAAGCTCCCTTGTCTTTGGCAGTAATTGGTGCACTTACTGAGCTTAGGTTAGTTTAGACCTTTTTCAGTAAGAACCACCTACTAACGAAAATCCCCTGAGCACAGAATGGCCTCTTGTAATCTTGGAGATACTTAGGTCCTGTATTGAAGAAACAGGGCCAAGAGACCTACATTTTCAGGAGAAGGCGGGATGCTAAAAGAACAAAAAACAACGTTCCTAGAGAGATAAGCAAGTGCCAGTCAGCCATCAGACTTCCAAAGTCAGCCACACTCATAGGTGTTGAAGGGTCACTTTCCAGCCACGAGGAACTTTCATATGTGGGGAAGTTAGTAGCAGACACCTCAGTCCCATCAGTGCCTGCAGGAGAGACAGATGGATTGGATGGAAACCCATCAGTTTAGAAGGAAGACACAATGGGAAAAATCAGTACATTCACACTGTAGAAACAAAGACATTTATTTACAAAAAAGTTTTAAACGAAGGCCAGGGAGAGAAGGACACATTCTTTGGGGGATTTGAGCCCCTCGTTTACACAAGAATGTACTATGAACAAACATGGCAGAACAAAGTATTGACGAGTAGTAATTGACCCTTGTGTCTCCTGAGTCTAAGCATCAGCAGAATCCACATAAAGCCTGCAGGTCTATTCTGTAGAGAAGGGCTAGTCCAAGGGGCATATGAGTGAGCCAGATGGCTGCCCAGGTGACCTCCAATCAGATATTTTAATAGTATGGGGATGGAGGGTAACTGCTGGATATTGTCAGGAAAGACTGTCGGGTCCCTGATGTGGTCAGTCGTCTCGGGGAGAAGAGTCCTGTTCTCACCATTCTTACTGACGGAGATTCAGTTAGGGACCCCCGGGGGCCCCAGGTCCTGATGAGCTGATGCTCATCTCGGTGAAAATGTGATATTCTACCAAATTATGCAGCAGTTCCACTTCCAGGCACACTCCCCAAAGAACTGAGAGGAGGAACTCCAACACAGTATTTGCACTCTGACGTTCAGACCAGAATTATTCACCATAGCCAAACGGTGGAGACAAACCTTTCGGCTATGGTGAATCATTCTGGATGTTGTCTGCATTTAAGCGTCCAAATGCCCGTCTGTACATAAATAAACCAAATTTTCATTCTACAGTGGATGATATTATTCAGCCTTAGAAAGGAATGAAACTCCGACAGCTGCTACACCATGGACGAACCTTCAAAATGTTATGGTCAGTGAAATAAGCCAGATAACACAAAGGCAAATATCACATGAATTCTGCTTATAGGAGGCCCCTAGAGAAGCCCCATCCACAGAGACAGACAGTGGATGGTGGGGGCCAAGGGCTGGGGGAGAGGCTGGGGGTTTAGTGTTTCATGGGGACAGATTTCAGTTTGGGAATATGAGAAAGTTCTGGAGATGGAGGGTGGGGATGGCTGCACAACAGTGGGAATTGAATACTTAAATATGGTTAAATGGTACATTTTTTGTAAGGTATATTCTTCCACAGTAAACAAAAAAAAGTTTTTAAAAAATGTGGTATGCATCAGGAACAGCTACAGAGCACGGTATGGACGGGTGGTCCCGTAACTGTGGATACACGCAGGTGACTTCTACAGTGAACCAGGACACCACACACAGGGAACCGTAGTGGCCACCTTGGCCAGCTGGACATCTCTCTGCAGCCAGAATCCCAAAGCAATCCCATTAGACCCTGTGAAACAAAAGAGAAAGATTTCCCAGCATCTCCCAGTCCGAGCCTACCTTTCCCCTTCCCAGATACGAAGTGTGCATTATAATCATCAAAAAATGATAAGAGGAAAATGACAATCAAAACATATGATTGGCACGTGTTAATTAATCTGATATAATAATCACGATCTTGTCCTGATTTTACGGAGACTCCAAAACATGGGAGGGAAAGATGAATCAATATTGCATTCCCATGTTGTCGTGGAGACGGAAGAGCACCAGATGTTTTGGCTTGAGATCAGTAAATTCAGCCAATCCCATCACCACCAAGAAGCTCTTTAATAATTATGATCCAGGCAGGCCCTCTTGGGGGCTTGATTTCATGCCTAGGAGAGAATTTCTCCTTGCAGTGTGGCTTCTCAGAGACGAATGAGGGTATTGCCGAGCAGTGTCTGCCGAAAGCATTTCCCAGGGATGCATTTTGGGGGAATTGCTGGGCTGACATCCCCGTCTCCTTCTCCTTCAGGACCTGAGTGTGTGGCTGCCCCCACCAGGGCACAGAGTGAGGGAGCACATGGAGGCAGCACGTGGCCCCCGGGTGACCCCACGCCTCTGGTGACTGCCATCGATCTGGGTGCGTATGATTCTCTGTGTGCGCTCTGCCTGAGACTTGCCTCCTGGGCTCTGGAATAAAATCACTGATTGCCTAAATCCCAGGTTCTGGTAGATAACAGAACTTCCCACTCTTGTCCCCAGAGGCCGCTGATGAGCGTCAGTATGGGGATTTGCTGACCTGTCCCTTCAGCCTTAGGAACAGATACAGGGTCTACAAATCAGCTGGCTGGTGATGAAGGGCCTCTCTAAGTCACAACGGTCAGATTGCCATGGAGCAGGGAAAGATAAATGTGAGATGCCACAGGTTTATTCTCTAGGACTAAATAAATAACTGTTATGGCTTTCGATCCGTGGAAGTAGGGAGGAGGTACCACTTAAGATGCTTAGGTTGATGGCTTCAGCTGTTCTGATTCCTGAAAGCCATCCTTTGGCCTTTCCTTCTAAGCTAGAAGGTGAAAGGGCTCTGTCCTTTCCTGATGAGAGGGGTAAAAGAAAAGGAAAATATGTAGGAAATAAGATGCTTTGATCTATCTCTTCTAACCTGTCAAAGCCAAGCCACAGAGCCGCCTTTCAATTAGACTACAGTTTTGAGGTCTAGAGGAGAAAGGCAGGTATCAGACCAAGTAGAGGGACTGAAGCCTGGACTCAAGGAGGAAAAGATGGAACAAAGTAAGGGGACATTTTCCCCAGGTCCTGGGTGGAATCTTTAACCCCCAGTAAGACATGAGATGCGGTACACAGGTCCACCTGGGGCCACACTGATAGAGAAACTCAGCGTCGCAAAGTGAGCTCGGCAAGCCTGTACCACCAACCTTAGACACAGGGACAGTTATGTGATTCCTGCCCTCCGAGGGGCAGGTTACAGGTCGAGGGTGTGTCCGACTGGTGTGTAAGGCGAGGGGAAGGAGTCCAAACCCCTTTGGCACTGCCCTGCTAACTTCCTGACCAAAGAGCTGTTTCAGTCCCAGGCCTGCCCAGCAGAAACCCAAGGGCATCTGAAGACACCGCAAATCCAAGCTCTGAGGAGCCCAGCCTCAGCCACGAGACCAGAGCCACTGGGCGGACTTCTGCGGAGACCCCAGCAGAGACCGCGTTGGGACCAGCCACCCTTCAGTCCGTGGCCACAGGACGTGGCAACGTCCAGCTCCCTCAGCTGCCCACGGGAACCGCGGTGCCAGCAGAACCATCTACAAATGGGATCTCACACTCTCCTTATCCGGCTGTGGCTTGGGCTGGTACCTATCCCGGGATGCCAGAAGGACCAACGTCTTCCCTTCTCCCAGAGCCAGCTCCTGCAGGCACCACTGGGGGGACCCCTGTGTACATACATTTCCCTGTGAGCACGTCTCACATTGGCCTTCAGGACTTGGCCACAGGCTTAGTTAAAGTCCCCAAGGCTGCCACAAGTGCGGGGACAGATAAATCTGAACTTGGACCCATGATGTGGTTCAGCACCAGAGTCATTCCTTCCACTGCCCTGAGGCAAAAGGCAATGAAGGCTGAAGGGCAGCCCCACAGGCAAGGTGCTTATTTCCCTGCAGCCAAGAGTGACATGATGCCGAGTGCCTCCCCTGTGGACACGGACCCAGCCACTCAGCCCGCAGCCCACCGTACCCCAACAAGACCGTGGCCTTCTGATAGATCTGAGGGCCCAGCCACTGTCCACCTCATCAATGCGGCCAGAGAGAAAACTGGCCCCGCTCTCTCTGCCGCCTCCCCTTTGGTGGGGCCCACATCTGAGTCCGTCGCAGGTTTGGAGGCCACTGAAATGACATCCCCCCCTGGGGCCCTTTCTGCGACATCACCTCTTGCAAGACCAACAAGCAGGGTTGGGGCCCTTGTTCAGGGGGCCACCACCTCCAGCCCCAGGGCAGCAAGGTCATCTTCCACTACAACACCTATCCCAGAGAGGAGGTCCAGGATCACAGGCAGCACCCAAGCACCCGGGACATCTCCATGGACTGCCACAGAGGCAGCTACCCACTTACATGTCACAGGCTTGTCCGACATTAGTCCAACGGGGAGGTCACTTTCTTCCTCGGAAGTGGTCACTGCAGCAGGCTCTGCTCGTCATTCTGCAACTTTCCCTGGATATAGCCTGGACACTCCACCCTCCTCTCATTCAGATAAAATCACTGAGGTCAGCACAAGACTGGAAGCTTCAAGTCCAGGGGACATGACATCTGCTCCCACTGCAGCTCTTCCTGATGACCAGGAGGTGAGCACCACCTTCTCTGGGAAATTGGATCTACACCAGATTCCACAAAGCCCTGGAAAAACTATACCCCCCACTTCCACGACTTTCTCCAAGCAGCCAAACGCACAGGCTGATGTAAATAGCTCCCCTCCCGCTGTTACACAAGATGCGTCCACCTTGGCCTTGGCTGCCGGAAAACCTCTGTCTTCCGCATCTGCAACAGATTCGATGCATGTTGGAGCCACGGGAGCTCAAGAAGTCAGCTCAGGGCCAAATCAGAGCTCACCCATCCCACTGCTGCCCTCCCCTACGGGGGCAATTGCAGGTGGGGTCATACTGCCTCCGACGGTCCGCACTGAAGTGTCTGTCACAGGGAAAGCTGTGCTTCCCAGCAGAGAGCAGAGGCCTGAGCTGCCTCCCACTGTGACTCTTACAACTTCTGGACAGGCGTCAGCAGCCACAGCTGCTCTTCCTGGAGAGACCATATCCACAGTGGGGACTCGAACCTTCCATTCAGGTGCCCAGGGACGGAGCCTAAGGGCTCCTGTATCAGAGATGACAGATGCATCCATCTCTAGAAGCGAAGTGCAGACAAGCTTAGTCTCAACATTGACCACAGAGATGCCATCAGACTCCTCCTCCAAGTCCCTAGGGACCATTAAAGAGTCCCCCCACTTTTCTGGCCTGCCAAAGACCACAGATCCTACAGGCACAAGTGTGGAATCTGGGACCACTACCCTTCCAGTTCTGGACAGTAGCACGCATGATATCCTGGCGACTTCCAAGACCACTGCAGACACAGAGACAAATCTGTGGACAGATATGGCAGTGACCACTCACTGGGCTTTTGGTACTGGCTCTGAGCCACACTCCTCTGCCCCCACGCACTCAGAGTCATCCAAGGCCACTTCTTTGATGGTTACTGCCATGGAGATCACCAACCTGTCTCCATCATTGTCCATTTATCAGGCTGGGGAAGAGTCTGGTTCCACTCACACTGCTGGACTGAGGGAGACCAGTCATCTCCAGGATACCAGTTCAGCGACAGACAGAAACATGGTCCTTTCTCGAATGTCCAGAGCTGCTCCTACTGAGGTGGCGAGGACTGCATTCACTTCTAACAGAATATCCATCCCAGGACCTACTGCATCCCTGGGGACATCCATGATCTCCAAAGGAACAAGTACTGACCATTCGTCCTCCTCTCCTGTAACAGAAGCTTCACACATTACCTTTACCCCACCGGCAGGTCCCTCTAGCGCCACATCTAGGGGTTCCCTGGCTCTGGACAAAGTAACCACAGATGCCTGGGAAGGGACACCCCTGACCAGTACTCAGAGCTTTCCACTCTCAGAGATGCCCACTCTTGTGAACAGAGGTCCAGAGACTCTGTGGGAAAGCACTTCCTCTGAAGGAGAAATCAGATTTCTGTCTGGCCCAGTGACGTTTTCCAGCCTAATCTTGCCTACTTCCAGTTCCTCTGAAGCAAAGGACTTCGGAGTCCTCGCTTCCTCTCCACCTGCCTTGGGATTGTCGCCATCCACATCACCCACCAGCATGCAATCCCAGAAAACCACAGCTTTCCCAGGCACTGCCTCACCAGAAGATTCCTCCTGGTCCCTGAGCCCTGCTACAGGAGAGGACAGGACCCCAGAGGTGGCCTCTGTGGACATCACCACATCCGCGATCAAGAATGACCCACCAAAGACCCCCGTATCTGGCACGGCTAAGACCACACCTGCCATGGAGAGCTCCCCTGGTGCAGAACCCCGGCCTGCTCCAGCGCCTGACAACTCTACCCCCTTTGCAAGTAAGAATGCACTGTTCCTGAATTCTTTCGACAGAGTGTTTGAGCTTTGGTAGTCCGACTGAATGGCAGAGAGAGGTCGGCTGTCAGCAGTCTTCTGCTGGTTCTGTCTTTCCATTAGCATCCTTCTATTTTCTCGGCAAATCTGGTGGCACTTCCAGTCGGCTGGGGGCCCAGATTCAGCTCTCTGCCTCCCAGAGATGAGATGAAGTGTGTATTTCAGGAGCAGCAGTAGAAAGGGCTTGTTAGGAGGAATGGTGATTGCTGACTGCTGACTTTGTTGGTTACCCGCTTTAACTATTTTAATGACCGTCCAGGGTTCGAAGGAGCTGGAGGGAGTGTGCTGCGCTCTCAGGTGTTAGAATGGCCGATTAAAGCCACAAGCCCCAAATGAAAGTGACAGTCAAGCCCCTAGTCACTTACTGTGGTAGTCCGGGCAAGAGGTAGAATTGTAGAAAGCCTCCTTCAGTTCCAGTTTCCCCCAGGGGTGACGGTGTGCAGGTCCGGGAGTAGGTACATCAGCATGGATGTGGGGATCGTCTGACTGTTGAGGGAAACTTGAACAAAAAGCTCCTGATATTTCATGGACTCGGGAGCCAGGAGGAGGAGGAGGGGAGGGCTAGGAGTGGAAATGGACCGAGCTGGAGTGGGGAGAGCATCCTGAAGCTTCCCTCCCGTCCCCCCGATAAGGAGAGCTCAGCAGAAGTGCCTGTAACAGGCTCCACATGGAGACCTGGGAATGAAGTCTTCTAGGCAGGGCATGCAGATATGCCTAAGAGTGTGGCTGGGCAGCAGAGGCCCCAGTCCTTGGCCGCCCTCCCTCGAGTGGCTGCAGTCCACTGGCTGTGTACCACGTCCGGTGCCAGTGTCAGAGGGCAGATTTCCTCTTTGGAGATAATATTCTGAGGCCATCTCCTCCAGCTGGGTCTGAAACATCACATGTAGGTTTTTTCCTAGGAGCCAGATTTTTCAATAACTGCAACAATTGTATGATATTAAACCCCTTTTACTTGTGAATGTTTCAGAAAGAGCAAAGGCGTATAAGAGGGCTGAAGACCTTACTGGTAGTAAAGAGACTCCCCAGAATTATGCTTGAGACCAACCAAATCAGCCAGTCCCCACAATTAACAAACAGTTTTCCATCCTCTTGACCATCTTGAGGGTTTCCTTTTGATGTATTTCTTTAAATGGAAGTGTAACTGATATCTAATATTACATTGATTTCAAGTATTCAGCACAGCGGTATGTCAGTCATCTACATTATTAAATGCGCACCCCAGATGGTATAGTGACAGAACCATCAACTGTATTCTTTAAATGCCATCTCAGAAAAATGAGGACATTGCTAAGCCAGGGTCTAGTGAGAATGTTCCTCCCGGATCCGTATTCCTAGGGAGTACAAAGGCAACACCTCCATCCCCTTCTCCCTCAGGGCCTGATGAGTCCGTGGCAGCCACAGACTGGCAGCCGAGTCAAGGGGAACAGGGAAGCACCAGTTGGCCAACCAGTCCCTCCACATCACCTGTGACTGATCTCGGTCTGGGTAAGTATGAACATTATCTTCTTGCAAGACACTCCGACTCGGGTCCTTTCTCCTCCTCGCTGCAGTCAAAAGCTGCCTGGTTTCAGGAGGCAAAATGACTAGCATTGAAACAGATTCCTCTGAATTCTTGCCATAGTTCTCTGAGAATGTTGGTCATTTTCTCCTGGAGATGGTATTCACAAATGCATGTTGCTTCGACTTAGTAATTTATATATGGTTAGTAGCTAATCAGTGCCACAGGAGACAATGCCAAGCAAGGGTCAGTCCTTTCTACGCCTTTTGTCCCTGGGTGGAGGATCTTTCTAAATCAGAGCCATCCCTGAAATTTTGGGTTGACCAGAGAGGCCCCAGACAGACTTGAGATGACATAGGTTTCTTCTGCTACAGTAGAAGAAGCGATCGTGGTCTGGCTCTGCCAAATTGGTTGGGAGACTATGAAAAAGTGGTCCCCAGGAGGGGTACCCTTGGAGGACTGAGCTGTCCTCACCCTGTGGCAGTTAGATGTTCTTTCCCTCAAAGACAAAAAAGGGGTTCAGAGAGGGAGACGGATTTGAAAGATGATGAGGGGAGAGAAAAAGAATGATTTCACACCCCCACCTCGGTCCTCTTCCTTCTCAACTATAAATCCTTAAGTGGCTTTGCAGTGAACTAATATTTGGGAACCTGGAGAAGGCTAGAAGTTGTCCGCTGCAACTGGTTAGAAGGGCGGACTCCAGGGGGAAAAGTGAAAACTGGGTAGGGAAGGCCTCTTGCATGGGTAGAGCCTGGGTTCGTCACATCCTCCCTGTACCAGGAACCTTCAGAGAGCACGAGGCACTGAGCTCCAGGTAACCCTTTCTCCTGAGCAAAGAGGGGTCAAAGCTCCCACCCCACCACACCCTCTGAGAGAGTGTGTTCCCTGGTATCCAGGGGCTTGGAATGTAGCATGGAAAGGTTGACCTTTTCTGGGGAAGAAGGAAATAGTTTGAATTGTAATTCCAGGGGGAATAAATGGTACTGTCAACCAGAAGGACTTCCCTTCTGTGCCATTTGTATATCTCCTGCCAGCTCACTTTCTAATCCCAGGCACACCCACAGGAAGCCCAGAAATGGCTACAGCTCTCCAAATCCTGAGCTCCGAGGGGCCCATTCCAGAGACCGGGCACGCTGTGGGAGATTTCTGGAAGACTCCAACAGTGACTGTCCCCATGGAGACAACAATGGAACCAGCCGCCGTTCCAGCCACGGCCATGGCGAGTGGTAGCGCCCGCCCCCCTCACCTGGCCACACAAGTCACAGAACCAGCCATGTCACCAACAGAGGGGACAGCGGCTACAGAAAGGGTCTCACTCACCCCGTCTGAGGCTTGGACCAGCCCCTCTTCTGGGATCCCAGGAGGCACCAGAAAGTCATCGGGTCCAGTGTCATCATCTGTCTCCCTAGAGTCAACTCCTAAAGGCACCACAGGGACTGGTGAGCAACACAGCCCACCTCTGATTCCAAAGACGGCTGGAAGGAATGCTTCCATGTGGCGTGGCTCCCCTGGAGGGGTCATAGTGGACCCACGTGTCTCTCCAAGCACTGGCCTTGAAGGCCCCGAGACCACCCTAGACTCTGTAACAACCGGGAAGGTAACCATGAGCACAGTGACAGGTGAATCTGAATTTACAACCAAGACACGGCCCAGCACCACCATCATTCGTTCCACTGTCTTGAGTAAAAAGATAACGACAGCTGGACAACAGGAAAGCATATCTGTGGCCAAGGCTTATTCATCTGCGAGCCCGTGGTCAGAGCAGACAGCTGGGCGTGGCCTGACTCCCGGCGTATCCTCTGAGACCACCGACACATTGCACCTCACTTCTGCAGAAGAGACCCCATTAGCATCGCTGCCCTCTGGGAGCCAAGCCATCACCAGGCCCGCCGATGCCTTAGGAGGACGAATGAACTCTTCAGCACTGTCCACATTGCCTTCAATGGGGTCTGAGACCCTGGTGGCCATGACAAGTGTGGAGACTAGTGGTGACACCTCTACTCCTGGGCGACTGTCACGGACCTCATCTCCTGCAGGGGCAAGCACCGTGGGTGTCACCACAATCCCCACGCCACGTGGCACCACCACCCTCACCACCATGAGAACCAAGCCAGTCCTGACTACAGTGCCCAACCCAGAGGGGAGTGTGAGCACCATGGACAGCGGCCTGGCCACGCTGACCAGCACGTCTGCCCTAGAGCCCCCACCCACCTGGTCATCCACCACTGCCCCCGCATCGGGCCCCTGGACTGTCATAGAAACAGCTTCAACCTTGGAAGTAGTCACAGGTTCTCCCGATGCAGCTCCTGCAGTGGGTACATCGTTCTTAGCATCAAGCCCCGAATCAGGCTCTGTGCCTCCTCGGCATGGCCTTGGGACTCTCAATGGAACCTGTGTAGCCATTTCATCCTCCCACGCTTTTGCTGAAAAGACAGAGGCTAGCACAACTCTGAGACGATTGAGTCCTTCAGACACAACCCTTTCTATGCCCATCTCAACTTCTGGTGTTGAGAGGATGAGCATCTCCGTTCCTGGCATTTTAAGTACTAGTTGGCCTCCCAGTAGAGGAGAAACAGAAGCCCTGCCTGTTTCAGTGGCTTCTAGTGACCATTCAAATATAAAGTCTGGCCCAAATAGCTTCCTGTCCACTCCTCTGTCTGAACCTCTGTCCACTCTTGCCTGGGCCACTGGGAGACCTTTATCATCAGCCACAACCACTTCCGCAGCTCCTCAAGAAGTCCCTTTGGAGACCGTGGCCAGCCCAACGAACTCCCAGCTGTCACTCTCTGTAGGGGCCTTTACAAGTGGGGTCACACCTGCTACAATGATAAGTAGCTCCAGAGCTGCTTTATCAGGGAGGCCGGATCTTACCAGCAAGGAAGCGGAGGAGAGTTCTACCCAGCTTCCCGCTACGGCTTCTACAGATCCAGGGCATCTGTCCAGACCAGAAGCACCAACTTGGGATACGACCCCGTACACAGTAAGACCTCCAGATCTAGATGGGCCAGAGACTTGGACAACAGAAGCCAGGGCTACATCTGATCCCTGGACTGGGGGGGAAGAGTCAATATCAAGCAGATCTCTGAACACTGAGATGAGGAATATCTCTTCTGTATCAGGAGGGACCCCCAGTGAGCTTACTGACCCCTCAGGCTTATTAAGGACCACAGATCTGGTGGGCATAAGCTCGGAACCTGGGATATCTTCATCTCCAAGTTGGAAAAACAGCAGTTATGAGGGAGTAGACACTTCTGAGCCCACCACAGACAAAGAGGCAGTTCACCCTTCTGGAACCATGGTGGGGACAGCCCTGTGGGCTCCAGGTTCTGAAGAGGAGTCTCAGCCTGCTGTCACAGCCCACTCAGAGCCATCCGGGGCCACATATCTGACAGGTGCTGCCTCCACCGTGGTGGAAACCACTGTTTCTACATCAGTGGTCACCTGGTCAGAGTCCACGAGGGCTAGAACAGAGCTTGATTCCCTCCCGACCATGGAATTGTCCAGTACTTATCTGGACAGCAGCTCAACCACAGAGACAGGCATTGTCCCTTCCCCTAGTTCTGCTGCTATTACTGAGGAGTCTGGGACACAAGCCACCACTTCTGGCAGAATATCCAGGCCAGACCTTGCTCAGTCCACAAGGTCCTCAAACGTCAGCAGGCCTTATACACCCCTCGCCGTGATAGAATCTGAAAGAATGCCCATCGCCACGCAGACAGGTCCTTCTGGGACTCCATCCCTGGGTGCATTTCCCTTGGACAGATCAACCACAGCCCCCTGGGCAGGGACCCACTCTGCGGTGACTCAGGGAGTTCCACAATCAGAGATGACCAGTCTCCTGAGCAGAGGTACCGGGGATGTGACATGGACGAGTCCTCCCTCTGCGGAAGAGACCAGCTCTGCCTCCTCCCTGGTACCTGGCCCTGTCACAGCCTCACTGTCCCCGGTTCTGTCCACATTACAAGGGCACAGTACCTCCTCTCCTCTATCTATGACTTCAGGGCTCACCACCACACCAAGCTTGGAAACTGGGGCCAGTTCTCCGCAGAGTTGGAGCCACACCTCGGCAGAGATACCGGCCCCTTCAGAAGCCACTACCAATAAAGAGCAAATTCATCCTTCTACAAACACAGCAGTGACCAATGTGGAGACCATCAGTCCTAGGCGTGAACCACGTTCCTCTGTCCTAACTGACTCAGAGCCATCCGAAGCCACGTCTCCAGTGGTCACCACCTCTACAATGGCGGAGGCCACTGTCCCCACATCCATGTCTAGCTTCTCTGAGCCTGAGATAAGTCCCTCCTGGACCCCTGGAATGAGAGCCACCAGCCCCTCTGAGGAGACCAGCTCATCCACAGAGCTAACCTCTGTCCTTCCTGGCATGAGCTCTGGTGCCACTACTCAGGTCTCCAGGACGGAAGTCATCTCCTCTCGTGGGATACTCACCCCAGGCTCCAGTCCGTCCGCAAAGTCACCACTCATCTCCACAGAAACCACCAGCAGGCTTTTGACTTCCCCTGTCGTGACAGAATTGGCAGAAATAACTGGCACCACTCAAACGGATCCCCCTACGGATACACCGCAGGGAACTGTTTCCTTGGACACATCAACCGCCCCATCCAGGGCAGGGACCCCCTCAGCTGTGAGGCAGGGCTTTTCACACGTGGAGATGACCCCTTTCCTGAACAGAGGCCCTGAGGACGTTTCACGGACGAGCCTTCCCTCTGCAGAAGCAACCAGCTCCTCATCTTCCCCGGCGCCTTTCCCTGCCGTGACCTCACCTTTCCCTGCTTCCTCCATGTTACTCTCCTCACCTCCTCCTGGGACCTCACTTCTCATGCCTGGCCTGGAGAAAACCACAGATATGTTGGGGGCAAACCCAGAACCCAGAACTAGTTTACCTCCACAGTTAAGCAGCCCCTCAGAGGAGATACCTTCTGCAGACACCACAGATCTGGACCAAATTCATCCTTCCACTGACCCAGCTGCGACCCATGTGGGGACCAGCGGTTCTGGCCTTGAGTCACGTTCCTCTGTCCCACATGCCTCTGAGTCACCCAGCACATCTCCAGCGGTTGGTACCTACCCCATAGGAGAGGCGGCTGCAGCCCCATCAGTGCCAGGCTCCTCTGAGACAACAAAGATCGAGACAGAGCCAATGTCCTCCCTGATCCCTGGACTGAGGGAGACCAGCATCTCTCAGAACAGCCCAAGTATGGAGATAAGCATTGTCCCCTCCGGTGTGTCCTCGCCTGCTGCTACTGAGGTTCCTTTCTCTGACAAAACATTCACACGCGCCTCTGGTCAGTTAACGAGATCCCCTGGAATTTCCTCAGAAACCAGCAGTAGACCCTCTACCTTTCCTCCCTTGACAATAGCTACACCCATGACCTTCAGCACACAGGCAGGTCCTTCTGGGACTTCACCCCTGGGGCCACTTTCCCTGGACACACCAGCCACAGCCTCCCAGGCAGGGACTCACTCGGCTGGGACTCAGAGTTCGGCACCCTCAGAGGTGACCGCAGTCGTGAGCAGAGGCCTGGAGGACGTGTCAGGGACGAGCCCTCTCTCTGTGGAAGCAACCAGCTCCCTATCCTCCCCGGTGCCTTCACCTGCCACAGGCTCACCTTCTCCCGCTGCCCCCACATGGCCCGAGCGCGGCCCCTCCTCTCCTGCTCCCGTGGCCTCACCTGTCACCTCTGACCTGGTGAACACCACAGACAGGTTAGGCACAGGCTTGCCACCTGGACCCAGTCCAGCTCCAAACTTGAACAGCACCACGGATGAAACACCAGCCAGCCCTGAAGCCCCCACAGATACAGAGACTGTTCATCCCTCTGCCAACACAGCAGCGACCACTGTGGGGACCAGCAGCGGTTCTGGAGGTGAACTGCGTTCCTCTGTCCCGATCCATTCTGGGCCAACCACAGCCACATACCCAAGGGGTACAGCCCCCGCCACGGAAGAGACCACTCTCCCCACGTCGACGCCTGCCTCCCTGCAGACCACCACATCTGAGACAGAGCCACATGCCCACCTGACCCCTGGATGGAGGGGGACCAGCACAGCCCCAAACGCCAGCCCAGCCACACCCACAAACAGACCTTCATCTCCTCTGTCTGATCATCTTTTGAAGAGTCCCAAGACCGATGACACCCCTTCCGTGAAAACATCAGTCCCAGACCACCTCCCGCCTTCGCACGCTGAATTTCCAGTGGTAATTCCAGTGGAAACTGTCACCGGCTCTTACACATCTCTCTCTGCTGCAGGATTTGCCGGTGTCACTGCCTTCCCAGAATCCAAGCTTTCTGTGTCCACATCAGAAAGTGCTCATCATCCGAGCACAGCCGAGACCATTTTGGCCGACACGCTGACCCCAGAGGCCACGGCTGCCCTCACCACATCTGGAGTTGCACTCGCCCGCTCAGCCAAGCCATTCCCTAGGACAGAGGCAGGCCCCGGGAACGCTACAGCGTCGTCCACCATTGCAGAAAGCCTCCCTTTGTCAGCGTGGACACCGCCCCTCTCTGCAACCTCTGCTGCCACCCCAGGGATCGTCTCCTCACCAGCCGCCCCACGGGCAGTGGACACCAGCCTTGGGGCAGAGAGCAGAACTGCCAGAGGGCCCATGACTATGCTCAGTACTTTGGAGACTTGGACCCAGCCGGTCGGGACATTCTCGTCACCCATCAGGGACACCACAGTGACCAAGAGTATTGACCTGGGTACAGTGACAAGTGCTTCCCAACTTCCTCCACACTCAACACCACTGACAAGTAAGGACCCACAACTCCTACATTATTCCTATTATTTGGGGCTTGTAGGACAGGGCTCCTCTCCGGGAGCTATAAAGGAGTTGATTAGGACTTTATTTCCACACCAGAAATTCTTTTAGCCAATCTTTGTTGGTGTATCTTCAACTCCAGTCACCAGGCTAGGCACTGGGGAAACAAAGGTAAATGTGCAAGTGCAGGATTATTAATGGTGCCGTGATAGATGTCCTGACATCACTACTGACGTCCGTGCTGATGACAGCAGAGGTTTAAACAGCCCTTATTCTGTGTCAGGCAATATTCTATTAAATTACTTAATCCTCATTAGAACCAACCTAAAGAAGAGATTATTATAAGCCCAATTATTATTATAGATGAGTAGACTGAGGGCATAGAGAAGTGAAGTAATTTGCTTAAGATCATGAAGCTAGTGAGTGACAAGAAATCAGACTATGTGGCCCTAGGAATCCACCTCTGAACCGTTGGGCTAAGCAGGCTTGGGCAGAGAGGTGGGAGAAAAGGCAAGAGATTCTAGCCTCACAGAAGCTCTAAGAGGGGAGAGTTCTAGGAAGGAGGAAATTTCAATTCTGCAGAACGCTACAGAATAGCCGAACCGAAATGAGGTGGGTTCTCTGACAACATGTGGGTCCTAGGGATTCTAACAAGGGAGCGTGAGCAACTTGTAGAGAATGAAAACAGCTAAAATAATATATACATCCAGGGAGGGATTCTCCCTTCAGTCGAGCATGGTTCCATATTGAAAACACAGTCAAAACAAGGAAAGGTGAAATTAGAAGGTGAAGAAATTAAAACTGCGGGACCCAGGGCTTAAGAGGAGAAACACCACCTCCAAGAGATCAGTAGGTGAGAAAGGGACCCTCTCAGGTATTCTGATCCTCTGAAATGTTGAATTTGGCGCAATGTTTGCTTTGGACCCACGTCTAGAGAAGCCTGCCAATTGCTGCAGCACCTGTTTCACTACATGGTATCTATGGGAAGACGACTCAGTTAGCTCTCAAACTAGTTTAAGCAACTCACAGTAAAGTTAGACACGTTGATAGCCATTGACCCATGTCAACATGTGGTTCAGTGGTTGAGTCATGGGTGTTCAGTCAGCCAGTGATGAGTGGGATGGTGGGAAGGTAGAACTGCTTGGATGGATGGGAGGATCAAAGGAAGAATGGAGAAATGGAGAATAGGAAGAAGGAAGGATGGATAGAAGGGAAGACAGACAAGTCTAGGGGTCGATGAATGGATCTATGGACGGGGGTGGCCACTCATGGCACATAGCCTTGACTCAAGTTCATTCAGATAGACTTGAGAAGACTACGCACCTTGAGCTGTGTAGCCAATTAAGTGGATCCATTCAGGCGTGCTTTCCTTGTGGATGAGATGAGTTACCCAGGTTTCTTCCCCATCCTCCCCTGCAGGGACCGATGGCATCATGGAGCACATCACAGAGACACCCAGGGAAGCAGTTCATGGCAGCACTGCAGGACCAGTCCGTGTCCCTCTGCCGTCCACGTCATCTGCTCGTCTTAGAGGTACTTGGCTTACTTCCCAGTAATCCCACTTGTGGCCTTACTTCCTGTTCTGGAGAGATGAAATGTTAGTCTCTTTAGACAAGGAATTATGTTCAGTTGCCAGGGGCTTCCCTGTCGTAGCTGGATCTCTGTGTAATGGTTACCAGGTGGATGTTACCCCTTTTCCTTCCCTCCCAACAGGCTAATAAGTGAGTTTGTTTCAAAGTTGGGTATGTCAGATTCACAAATTTGATCCAGTTTAACTTAATTCTGAAAACACTCATCAACAGCTTTCTGTGTGTCAGAGGCTATATTATGAGCCGAGGATGCACAGATGAAAATACTCTGGCGTTGCACCATGGAGCTCTTAGTCCAGTAGGGGAGACAGCAAAGAAACAAAACATTATGGTGCAACTTTAAAAGTATGTAGTGAATACATATTTGAACTCTAGAGAGAGGGCTTCATGGAGGGGGTAATATTTGAATTGGGCTTTAGGGGATGAATAAGAGTTTACCAGAAAGATGAAAGGAGCTGATGAAGACATTCTGGATAGAGAGCAGAGCTGCATGCAAGGGCATAAAAAAAGGGGTAAAGCTGGGACTCTGGGAGGTACAAATAATTACCTTTGCTAAAGTATGAAATTCAAGGATGGGATGGCAGGGGATGATTCTGGAGACATGGGCAGAAAACAACAGTCCAAAGACCTTCTAAGGCTAGGTAGTGCTTAGATACCCTTTAACAAACGGACCAAGAAGTTTGTGGTCAGAAGAGTTTGGCAGCCATGCTGCTCCTTCCTGAAGAGTGGTAACACACATAAGCACATAAAAGACTCTGAGAAATCCTACTGAGAAAAAGAATATGTGTAGCCTTATTCAACCCAGAGCTTTACACAGTTATTTGACTGCATAATCTTTTCATCCCTGTATAATTATCCTGATGTATTAGTAACTAACATTCCTTAGTATCTGTTGTTCCAAGTGAGAGTTTGAGGGGTGCAGGTGTATACAGCAAGCGATCCTCCTCACTGGGTGGCCAAAAGGCGTGTGTTACACCCACTAATTATTCCCAAGGTTTGGAGGGACCAGACTATTTTACCATTACAGTGTGGAGGGTTTTTGCAAGATCCAGGCTTTGGACAGAGCCACCCCCTGGTTGAGTTATTGCTTTTATCTTGTGACCCAGGTATCTTTGGCTGGGTCCCCCAAGAAGCAGATCTGCATTAAGGATGTGGGCATGTAGTTGATCTCAGGTGAGGGATGGTCCCAGGAAGAGAGAAGGAAGGGAAGTCAGTGGAAGGTACATTCACGAGCAGATCACAGCGGTGGGCAACGGAGTGTCCCCCCCCCCCGGGGAGCTCTGGGGGACACGTAGGACACCTCAGCGTTTTCCTATCCAAGGAGCGAGGTGGTGGGGACATCGCTTCTCTGCCTCCCCTCCGTCATTGGCTGTGGGCTGCTTGATCCTGGAGGCGCTAACCCCCAGCATGTTCAGCCTGTCTGCAGCACCAAATAAGTGAAAGCCCGTATGTGTGAAGCCACAGCCCTGGCTAAGCACCCCATGGGGTCCCCATATGGGATATGAGTGGGGCATTGATGGGTGGCTACATTGGGTCACCAGGCACTGGCTCGCTGGGCTGCAGCAATGGCCAGTATTTAGACGGCAACATGGATGACGAATGGCCAGCAGTACTTACTGACTCCTTTCAGCATAGAGCAGAGTGTTTCAACCCCGGCCCATTGGGCACATAGTCGTTTGTTGGGAGGGCTGTCCTGCAATTACAGGATGTCTGGCATCCTCCAGGGAGTCCACCCACTAGATGCCAGCAGCACCCCCCACAGACACACCGTCATGACAGCCAAAACTGTCTCCCGACGTCGCCTGGTGTCCCCTGCCAGCGAGACTGCCCCAGGTTGAGAACCGCTGAGCTAGAGAATTCATGTTAACCCCTGCCTGGTGGACATTTTCTCCTTACCTCCTCCTCTTTCCAGCCTGTCCCCACCCCACGCCACCCCCCCACACACAAAATCCCAGAATTCAGTTAGGAAATGAATATACTGCTGAGGTTGGGAGCATAGCTTGAGGATTCAGATGGAAGTGTGTTCAAATTGCCACATTATCGGTCAGTAGCTGTGTGACCTTAGCAAATTCCAGCTGTGAGTTTCTGTCTTTCCCCTCCGTAAAATGGCAAGAACGATATGACGTGCCTTCATTGTCGTAGCAGGAGCAGAGAGAGAAAGTGTGCTCGGGCTTTGCAACTGATGACAAGGGCGATGACAGTGCAGGAGGCCCTCGCGGCACTAGATGCATTTTGATCCACCTTCCGAGGTGTCCTCTGTGCTTTCCCTACTTTGGAGATGAGGAAAATGGGGGCCTCACATGATTTAGTGACACATTTACTTAGTGGAGGAGTCAGAATGGTAGAGCGGGACGACCTTGTTCCAGAGCCCAGGCTCTGGGCTGAATTTACATGATCTCTCAAGTCAGAGGAAACTGCCAATGCCCCCGTGTGTCAGTCAGTCAGTCACTCACTCACTCACTCACTCAGTGAGCATTTCTTGAGCACCTGTGGTATGCCAAGCAGTCAGACGTTAATGACTCCCACCAAGCAGACTGGGCGCAGAGGTCCAGGGCAGACTCAGACAGCAGAGAGGAAATACTGAGAAGGCAGAGAGGATTCTGACATGGTTTGCAAAGGTGGACGTGAGCTGGCATTTGAAGGGCAGAAGGTGAGGAATCTGGTGCGAGGTGGGCATGATGGGCACAGGAAAGAGCTTGCACACAGGTGTAGAGGTGGAGACTACACAAGACGCTGGGGACCAGAATTCATGGAGGAGTTAACAGCCAAAGATGAGACGCAGAAGGTGCGGGGTGCCAGTGCCAAGCCCTTCTCCCCAGACATTTCTCTCCCTTCCGTCTTCTGGAGAAAAAATTAGCTACTGCCAGCCCAGTAAGTGGTAATCATTTTGTCTAAATTGTGTATCCACCCTCCACTTCCCAGAACTACCTACAGGGGTGACAGAGAGAGCAGAGGCCACTGCCACAGCCCTGGAGACCCCCTCCACAGTGACTCTGGCCACCAGTGTGTCTTCTCCCACTTCGGGAATGCCGGCTCTCCTCAGGACATTGGGTGAAATGGTCAGCACGAACATGGCAGGGGCGACCACCACGACCCCGGATGTTCCCCCAGACGTTCCGGAGAGGACAGCCTCGTTGGCTCCCAGACCTGGAGCAGAGGCCAGCACAGCACTTCCCTGGACAGCCTTGTCTGTTTTTAAGAGAGGATCAGAGACCACCCCCTCACCGGTCCCTAGTTCTGGGGCAGAAACCAGGTCGGCTGCTGCCACTCCGACTGTTACCTTTGGTGAGCCGGAGACCGCAACCTCGTGGGCTGCCCATCCTGCAGAGACCAGCCCCACCATCTCCAGGGCAACACTGAATGTTTCCCACAGTGAATCAGACACCACATTCCCAACAACTACCCGTCCTGGGGCAGAAGTCAGTTCAGCTGTTCGAACGATGGCTGTCTCCCCTGCGGCACTGGCGATGGGGACCTCACTGGTCACTAGCCCTGAGACAGACACGAGTAGGGTTATTTCAACTCTGACTGAGTCCCCACATGAATCAGAGACCACAGCCACAAGCGTCACCCAACCCGACATAGAAGCCAGTTCAGCTGCTCCAGTTGTGAATGTTTCCCTTGGGGAGCCAGATGCAACATCCTCCTGGGGCCATTCTTCAGACAACGACACACCCGTGTCCAGAACAACTTTGAATTTTTCCCACAGTGAATCAGACACTGCACCCTCCACGGCCACCGGTCCTGGGGCGGAAGCCAGTTCAGCCAGTCTAACAATGACTGTCTCCCCTAGTGTACCAGATATGGTGACCTCACAGGCCACTCGTTCTGGGACAAACGGCAGTATGGTTATTCCATCTCTGACTGTTTCCCCTGGTGAGCCTGATACAACAGCCTCAGTGGTCACCCAGCCTGGGGCACAGACCAGTTCGACCACCCCAGTTCTGATGGTCTCACCTAGTGTACCAGGGGCGGTGACTTCACTGGCTACTAGTTCTGGGGCTGCGGCCAGCACAACTTTTCCAAATCAGACTCGTTCCCCACATGAGCCAGAGACCACAGCCTCAAGCGGCTCCCATTCAGAGACAGAAGCCACTTCTGCTGTGCCAACTGCGACTGCTTCCCCCGGGGAGGCAGGTACCACAGCCTCCTTGGACACCCATCCTGCAGAGACCAGCCTGACTCTTCCCAGGACAACCTCCAGTTCTTTCCCTAGTGAGTCAGACACCACAGCCTCAACAGCCACGAGTCCTGGAGCAGAAGCCAGTTCTGCCATTCCAGCCACACCTGTCTCCTCCAGTGTACCAGGCGTTGTAACGTCGCAGGCCACTCGTTCTGGGGCAGACACTGCTACAACTTTTCCAAGTCTGACTGTTTCCCCAGGTCAACTGGAGCCCACAGCCACACGGGTCACCCACCCTGGGACAGAAGCCGGTTCAGCTCTTCCAACTGTGACTGCATCCCCTGGGGAGCCAGATGCAACAGCCTCCTTGGACACCCATCCTGCAGAGACCAGCCCGACTGTTCCCAGGGCAACCCCCATTTTTTCCCCTAGTGAATCAGTAAGCACACCCTCAATGGCCACCAACCTTGGGGCAGACGCCAGTTCAGCTGTTCCAACGTCAGCTGTCTCCCCTGATGAACCAGATGTGGTGACCTCACAGGTCACTAGTTCTGAGGCAGACATCAATATGGCCCTCCCAACTCTGTCTTTTCCTCCTGGTGAGCCAGAGACCACAGCCTCCCTGCAGCCCAGGTCATCCGTTCCAACTCCAGTGGTATCTCCCTCTGAGCCAGGGCTGGTGACCGCACTGAATACTAGCTCTGGAGCAGAGACCAGCCCAGATGGTCACACTCTGACCGTTTCCCCCAGTGAGCCCAAGACAGCAGCCTCCTGGGTCACCCAGCCTGGGACACAGACCAGTTCGGCCATTCCAGCTCTGACTGTCTCCCCTGTGGTATCAGGGGTGGAGATCTCACTGGTCACCAGGGCTGGGGCAGCAGCCAGTACAATTTTTCTCTCTGTGACTGATTCCCCACCCGAACCAGAGACAACAGTCTCCCGGGTCACCCACTCTGGGACAGAAGCCAGTTCCATTGTTCCAACTCTGACTGTCTCCCCCGGTAAGCCAGGTACAGCAGCCCCCCGGGTTACCCGTTCCACGAAGACTAGCACGCCTGTTATCACAACAGCTCTGAGTGTTTCCCATAGTAACTCAGACACCACATCCTCGATGGCCACCAGTCCTGGGGCAGAAGCCAGTTCAGCCGGTCCAACTACCAGTGTCTCCCCGAGTGTACCAGATACAACAACCTCACTGGTCACTAGTTTTGGAGCAGAGACCGGTACAACTTCTCTAACTCTGACTGAGTCCTCATATGAACCAGAGACCCCAGCCACAAGCGTCACCCATCCCAGGACAGAAGCCAGTTCAGCTACTCCAGTTGTCACTATTTACCCTGGGGAGCCAGACGCAACAGCCTCCTGGGTCATCCATACTGCAGAGACCAGCCCGACTGCTCCCCAGACAACCCCCAGTGTTTCCTGTAACGTGTCAGATGCCACACGCACCACAGCCACCAGCCTTGGGGCAGAAGCCAGTTCAGCTGTTCCAGCTATGACTGTCTCCCCCCCTGTTCCAGATGTGACCTCACAGGCCTCTGGTGTGGGGACCAGGGCTGCTCCAGCTCTGATGGTTTCTCCTCATGAACCAGCGACCACAGCCTTATCGGTCACCCACCCCAGCATTGAGACGAGCTCACATTTTCCTGCTTCAACTGTGTTTCCTCACTTGCCGGAGTCCACAGCCTCACCGTCCGCCCGACCTGGCTTGGAGACTACTGTGGCCGTTCCAACTCAGAGTGTTTCCCTGGGTCTGCCAGAAACAACAACCTTCACACCTGTGACCGAGACCAGCCGAGGTGGTGTGAGTCCACCTGTTTCATTTGGCGCTCCCACAGAAACAGCCTCACGCTCCACCCACGCTGGGTTGGACATCAGCACGACCGTCTCTGCTTCCGCTCTTTCCCCGGGTTTATCAGAGACCACAGGCTTGTTGGCCACCAGTCCTACATCAAAGGCCAATACAGGCATCCCAGCGCTGACCGTTTCCCTGGGTGTTCTTGAGCCCGCTGGCACCCCTGCAGCCCCTGGAGAGCCTTACACCGTAAGCACAGAGCCCTCACCACCCACAACCCCAGCGGGACCCCCCGAATCTTCCAAGACAGTCACAGGGAGCACCATGACTTTGATAGCATCAGAAACCCCAGCTCCGCCTGAGACCAGCCATGGAGATGGATCACATCCAGCCACTCTCCTGAGAACTACAGCTCTCGAGACTGCTGATTTGGCTGCTACAGGTTCAGGCCCCACTGTGACCGACACCACAGCCACCTTCAGTACACGGGCTGGACGTCCATTTGTCCCTGTCACCATACCTGGGATGTCTGTGAGTGTGACTTCAGGAACAAGTAAGAATAACTCTTTTATTGTGGTAAAAAAAATTATATATGTCTGTGTGTGTGTGTGTGTGTCTGTATACATATAACACACACACACACACACATGCATAAAACTTGCCATTTTAACCATTTGAAATGTACAATTCAGTGACATTAATCGCATTCACTTTCCAAAATTTTTTTCGCTCCCAAAACTATCTGGCTACCCATCAGGCAATAACTCCCTTTTCCCCTCTTCCCCTAGCCCCTGATAACCTTTCATCTCCTTCTGTCTCCATGAGTTGGCCTCTTGAAGGTATCTCCTATAAGTGGAATCATGTAATTTATTTGTCCTTTCATGTCTGGCTTATTTCGCTTAGCATATCTTCAGAGTTCATCCGTGTTGCATTGTGTATCAGAACTTCGTGCCTGTTTATGGGGGACTAACTGTCCACTGGTGGATGGACTACATTGTATGTCTCCAGTCAATGTCAATGGACACACATGATGTTCCCACCTTTGGGCGATCGGGAATCATGCTGCTGTGAACATGGGTGTACACATATCTGTTTGAGTCGCTGTTGCCAATTCTTTTGGGTATATACCTTTTGAGAAAAGGAGTTACTGAATCATTCGGTGTACTAGTTTGTTAGGGATATGGCCACAAAGTACCACTGACCTGGTGGCTTCAACAACAGAAATGTATTGTCTCAGGGTTCTGAGGCTTGAGGGGAACTGGAGAGGATGCTAGGACATGCACTTCGGGCCATCCCACCTGGGGGGGGGGGGCGAGGCGGGGGGAGCTGCGATATTTATCCACCACTCCCACCAATCACTGCTAGAGGGATTTTCCCTGGACCTGGAAACTCCTTGAAGACAGGGAGCCACAGGTGCTGGCATGTGCTGAGATGGTTAAGAGCCGAGGGGAAGGGGGCGTCGGGTGACCAACTCATCTGGGTCTCCGCAGGACTGTCACCTTTTTAAAACTGAAAGTCTGCATCTGGGGGCCTCCATAGTCCAGGGCAAAGTAGGGTGGTTGTGGGAAGGTCTTGGGCCAAGAAAGCCACATGAGGTGTCTCCAGCATGACAGCCCTGGAGTTAAAGCAAGGTGTGAACTCAGAGCCTTGCCTCCCTCCCCCAGCCCAGGGCTGACTCAGAAGGGTCTCATTTTATTCCCCTCTCCCATGGCAGCTGTGATTCCTTTCTTGCTGCCTTTTACTGTCAACTTCACCATCACCAACCTGCACTCCCTTGAGGACATGGGACACTCAGGCTCTGAGATCTTCAATGCCACCGACAGACACCTGCAGCACCAGGTGCGTCTCCCCACCAGTGGGCAACCCTGCCACACCCTGATGTCTCAGACCCTCCTGCTCAACACCTCCCCATTCCTTCCCAGCTCGGGACCTTGTTCAGAAGCAGCAGCATCGGTCCCCAGTATGCTGGCTGCAGACTGACCTTACTCAGGTGAGCCCTCTTCCCAAGCACCTGCAGAACCCCCTAATTCTCTTTTTTCTTGACCCTTTGGCCTTTCCATAGGCTCCTCCATCCAGCCAATATAAATCATCCTGCCAGAGAGCTGGGTTCTCAAGTGAACTCCACCCATCACACCTGGAGGCATCAATAAAGATATTCCCCATACTACATGCCACCCAATAATCTAAGTGATTTTCCGTTTTTCATTCATTTCATCATGACAACAGCGTGATTATTATCCCACCTTGCAGATGAGAGCACTGAGGTTCAGAGTAGCCAAGTCACTTGCTGGAGGGGGGCCAGGATTTGAACCCAGGTGTTCTGGGTCCAGGGTGCCTCCTTTTAACCACAGCCCCAGCTGCACCTAAGTTCGCTGGACTCAGCAACACTCTACATTCTTAAAAAGTACTTGGGACTCCAAAGAGCTTTTGGACTTAGGGCTTATATCTGCCGGTATTTACTACATTAGAAATTAAAACAGAAATTTTATAAATATGTATTCATTAATTCATGATTCATTGATAATAACAGCCCTATAACAACATAAATAACATTTTTATCAACAATAGCCATATTCCCCTCCAAAAATAAAAGCACCGTGAGAAGAGGGCCATTGTTTGATGTTCTTTTACAAATTTCTTTTACAAAAAGGGGCCCATTTTTGCAAATCTTTTTACTGTCAAACTTAGAAGAGAGCAGAATATCTGCCTCTGCATTCAATCTTTTATAATTTCACCTCACAGCCTCTGCAAAATATTGTACTGTATACTCCAGATTGAATGAAAGTGAAAATAATATCTCAGTATGAATATAAGTTGTTTTTTTTTTTTTACCTGGGGGACTCCACATAAGAGTTTGGGGACCACTAGGATTCCCTGAGCAACACTTTGAGAACCACTGCATTAACACACTAGAGGCATTAAATGGGAATGCTTTGCATACACAGATAATAGTAAACGGAATTCCCAGGCAGGGGAGGAAGGGGAACTTTATTCCTACCTATAAATCCCTCACTTTGGGTGACACACTACAGGGTTAGCTTAACTTCAAGACAAGGATATTTTTGAACCACGTTGTGCCTTCTTACTTCTTAACATATTGTGTCTGTTTTTCTCCAAACTTGGCTGCCTGCTCCAAATATGTTCCCAGAGGATTGAGCCCAGCCTTGGGAATCACCAACCTGATAAAAAGTCTTCCCTTCAGGCTCCATGATGGCCAGTACACAGCGTCCCTGCCAGCCTACATTAGAAATTAAAACAGAAATTTTTCCAAAACAGAACTGTGGATTCACTCACTGCCAAGGTCTCTGATCCTCTCGCTTTTCCCTCCCACATGCTGCCTGGCCCCAGGTTTCTTATTTTTCTCCCTGGGAAATCTACATCTCCAATCCCACAGCCCAAGCAGGACTCAGCTTCTGGAGTAACCACCATCTGCATTTACCTTCATGAGTGGATAGGGGGTGTCCTGGGGCTCGGTAGCTGAAATTATGAGCTTGAATTAATTAATACAAAAAATTGGGGGTGGAAGGAAGCTAGAGAACACTGCATTTAAGAAGGTGGGGGTGGTCATGATCTCCACACGAGACAGAAAACAATGTGGGGAAGCAGATGAAGTCCAGAGAAGTGTGTGACATAAAAACTCAGGAGTCCAGTTGAAGGAAGGAGTTGTCAAGACTCTCCGACTGCCATGGGTCTCTGCATGTCCCTGTTTCCGTGTCCCTCCTTCCCCAGGCCAGAAAGGGATGCAGCAAGCACCAGAGTGGATGCGGTCTGCACCTACCGCCCAGAGCCCGGGGGCTTCAGGCTGGACAGAGAGCGGCTGTACTGGGAGCTCAGCCGGCAGACCCGTGGGGTCACCAGGCTGGGCCCCTATACCCTGGAGCAGGACAGTCTCTATATAAATGGTGAGTAGCTCTAGTACAGCTGGGGTCTCCTTGCAGCGCAGCTTCTCTGTACCCTTGTTCATGGTTCTGGGCCAACGTAGGATTCCCGTGGGGACTCAGTTCTCTCCCTCAGAATACCTGAAAAGCAGTTCTCAAGGCCTGGGTATAAGGGTTTCTCCCACAGTCCTCTTCATCCTCAGAGTCTGCAGACATTAGGGAAGGAAGAAGGCAAAGCCACGGCGGCCAGTGGGCCAACTCTGCCCTCACAGGCGATGAGTTCCCAACACAGTGACTGATCTGCTTCTCTCTCTTCCTTAGGGCAGCGCGTGGCCCTTTATTCCCCCATCAGGGACCAGTTCCGACTACACCTCACCTAGAAACAAACGGCAAAGCTGTTAGTAACGTGGTTAGCAATAAATTCCTTTGCAGAAACCCTCTAAGCAACCACACTCAAAATAACACCTCTACGAAAGGCTAACATTTATTGACGGCTTCCTAAATCCAGGACATTAGGTTATGTATGCTGTCTTACCGATCCTCCCAATACTCTACAAGTTGACCTTACACAACATGGGTTTGAACTGTACAGGTCCACTTCTACATAGATGTTTTTTCAAAAAATACATTGGAAAGATGTTTGGAGATTTGTGACAATTTGAAAAAAACATTTCCCGTTCTCTAGTTTACTTTATTGTAAGAATAAATACAGCACATAATGCATATAATATGCAAAATATGTGTTCATCACGGTTTACACTACTGATAAGGCATTGTGGTCAACAGTTAGCTGTTAGTAGTTAAGTTTTGGGAAAGTCAGAGATTATACACGGCTTTTCAGCTACATGGAGTGGGGGGGCCCCAACCCCGGCATTAAGGGTCAACTGTATTTTATAGGGGAGCACACAAGGATCAAGAAGGGAAATCCAGTTTGCTATGATCCGATGGTGAATATAAGTGGTAGCGGCAGGATTCAAATGCTAAGTGACCCTAAAATCTAGGCCCCCCCACCTATAGACTGACCCGCTAGAACAAGCCTTAAATCTCAGGATGGGGAGGTGTATCAAGGGGCCTCAAATACAATAGCTTAAACTAATGCTTGACTAAAGATATCCCCCCACCCTTTCGCCCTGGACGTTTCTTTTTACCTGGACTCAATCCTGTATTGTATTTTAATAGTCCCTGAGAGTAACTCAAAAGCAGCAGGCAACTGTGCGGGTCTGCTGAACTGCCATTCTTCCCTTGAGCTATGATCCTGCCTTCTGCTTTACCCTGTGGCCCTGGCCCAGCCGTGCGACCTCTCTAGGCTTCCGTGTCCACTTATAGAATGGATTTTTTTTTTTAATGTCACCTCAGATTATTGTGAGGATCAAATGAAATAAAACCTGAGTAACCCAGGTTAGTCACAGAGCTCCACTCAGTCCAGTCTCAGAGAGGAGTTTCATTTCAGGTAGCCCAGCCGGACCATCAGATATAAAATAAGTCTGGGTTTTACTTGCATCAACTTACAGAGCATCCGAGAGGGTCCAGTCTATGGTCCAGAACCACACTGCCAGAAATCCTCTTGCTTCCATTTTCTGTTATGTCCCAGTTGACCTCCAAATTTCTCCTCCCACCACAAGTCTGTGAGTCTGTCTCTGTCTCAGTTCAACTTTGCCCGAGTTCAGAAACTATGCTGTCAAACATCAAGGTGTCTTTGGAGAGATGGGTAGTGAGAGGAGCTCAGAGAGTGAGGACAGAGTGATACTGAGCGGATGAAGAAAACACAAATGAGGCTGGGAACATAAAACTGTCCCTATTATTGACTTGATGCAACTTGACGTTCATCCAGGCACTTTCATAAACCCCCACGAGATGGAAGGTGCCTTGATTATTATGGTCTTTGTGGTGAATGAAAATAAGGATGAAATTGTTAGGAGCATCAGAGTGTGAGGCAGTGAACTCATACAGAGGGACCATTATTATTTATTGGTGAATCTCAGAGAAACACTCTGGAACGTGTGTGTGTGTGTGTGTGTGTGTGTGTGTGTGTGTGTGTGTGTGTTTCCGGTTCTACCCCTCACCTTTTCTTAACCACATCCCATCAGCTTACTCTCTCTTTCTGCCTCTCTCTGCAGGTTACAACCATCGGTACTGGATCCCCACCACTAGCGGTGAGTACTGAGCATACAGATGGCCCTGTGCCCCTGGGACTCTTCCTCCCTAAGCCTGCTGCCTGGGAGGAAAGTGTCCTCCATCCCCCAGGTTCTCAACCCCAGAGCAGCCCCAGGTCACCAAAACTCTCAGATGAAGCCAAGCTAGAGATGCAAGTGCCCCTGGGCTCCTGAGTCTCCAGCTGTCCACCTCTATCCCTGCGTTGCTTCAGATATGTCCTGACAATTGTTATTTTTTTTTTTTCTGTTTGCCAAATTTTAATAAAATTTTCTTTATATTTAATAAGATGCATGCATAGGAAATGAACATTTCAGATCTCAGAACAGATGTGTAGACAGTAGGAAACACTGAAAGACTGTTTTAGTCTTTCATTCATGCAGACATGATGTACATTCTTTTCCTAGATGAATAGTCTGACAATTGTTATTTATGTTGTGTTTTAGCTCTGTTGACCTCCACATTCTCTTCAGACTCCCCAGCATCTCTGACTCCCACCCCTACCTCTGCAGGTAGGATAGGAATCAAATCTCAGGGTCCCAGGAACCTTCAGCTCCCATTCGGTGGCTGATGAAACCCTGCATGGTCTGGACCATGGTCTCCACCCAGCCCTAGCCTGCCTCTATCTCCCTTGCTCCTGAATCTCTGCTCACACCAGCCTCATTTCTGTTCCTCCAGGGCCCAAACATCCTACCGACCTCAGGGCCTTTGCACCTACTGTTCTTGGGATTCAGCTGTGCCTGGTTCCTTTTTTCCTCCAAATAGTTCAGCTCGGCATGCTCTTGCTCAGACCGCCTCCTATACAGTAGCGTGGCTCCCTATCCCACACATAGAGAATCTCCATTCTGTCTCAACAATCATTTCTTGGGGGGAAATTGCTACCATTTGGATTTCTTGGCTGCTCGAGTATTTGTGGCCCACCATCTGAGAACAGAAGGTCTTGATCCACCCTCCTCTTCCCACCACAATGTCTGTAACACATCAGCCTGTGGATGCTTTGGGATGAGAGGGCTGAAGTTCCCTTTCACGCTGACACCACGCATTTAACATGGAGGTGCCTGCTCTTCCCCTGGGTGGCCCAGGAGGGAAGGTGTCCCAGATGGGGTCTCTCAGGCCTCACCTGCTGGAAACTAGGGATAGATTGATGGTACTGGTCCCTTCCCTGGAACTTACAACTCAGCACTAGACCATGATGGGCCTCCTCTGTCTCCCCCTCCAGCTGCAGGTGTGGGCCCAGCCCCAGTACCATTCACCCTCAACTTAATCATCACCAACCTGACTTACACCCCAGATATGAGGCACCCAGGTTCCGCGAAGTTCAACTCCACCAAGAAGGCCCTGAATCACCTGGTAAGAGCCTGTCCCTCCCTACTCTGACCTGCCTTGTCCTGGCTCCCCAGCGCCTCTTGCTGACCTCCCTGCCCTTCCTCCCCAGCTGGATCCTTTGTTCAAGAACACCAGTGTTGGCTCACTGTACTCCGGCTGCAGGCTGACCTTGCTCAGGTGAGACTTCCCTCCCTCACACCTGCAGGGCTGCATTGTCCCAGGCAAGTTCCAAACATGACAGCGAGGAAGCAAGAACCAAAAATAACTGGGTTCTTCCAGGAATTCAGATACGGGAGGCATCTCCTCTGGCTGAGTGTATCAGAGAGGGCTTCCTGAAGGAGGTGGCTGTCAGAGGTCTGAAACTACTTGGACAAGCAGAGCCATGGAGCATTCACACTCACCGGTCAGAAAGGGCAACACTGTCTCATTAGGCAAAAATGAAATGAATTCCCTCAGACAGTGCCTTGTGGCAGGTGCTCAGGCGCTGAGAGTCAGTCTCAGGCCCTTCCCTCAAGGTGCCCACAGAGCAGAGAGCACAGCAGCCATATGGACTTAAAACCATTATATGAACAGGGCTAGTTCAATGACAAAGCATTACCTGGGGGCCACAGGAACCCAGAGAATGAGCTGTTAGCTCAGCTTGGGGGAGTCGGATGGAGGCTGGCTGGAGGAGGTGGTATACCTCAGCCAGGGTTTGACAGTCAAGTGTGCATTAGGCAGAAGGAAGATTGGCAAAGACATTTCAAGGGGTGACAAGGGGTGGCATGTCTTACAAGTCATGGGACAAAAGTGAAAGAGATTCTGGTGCATGAGAAAGTTCCCTTTTGGAGAGTAGAGAGTGGGGCAAACGGCAATTGGAAAGAAGAAAGAAAAGGAGAGAGAGAGAGATAAAAAGAATAAACAGAGAGAGAGAGACAGACAGAGACAGAGAGAGGAAGGGAGGAAGGAAGGAAGGAGTGAAAGATGGTTGGCTAGGAGGCTGGCTGAGCAGAGGGTGAATGAGTGTACCTGACATAGTTGCATGATGGCAGGTGAATTGCAGGATGACTTGGGAGTAGTAGACGTCATCAAGAATTCAGATCAAAGTCCGTACTAGGAATGCTCATAGCATTTTGCACAGTAAAAGGAGAAGCATTAATGGTCCCAGCATCCATATGCACAAAGTCACACCCTGTTTCTGTCACTAGCCATGTCCTCTAACATCTGGATGGCTTTGTTTCCTCAACTATGAAGTGGGAATCCCTCATGGAATTGCTGAGAAGATAAAAAGAGGTAGCAAATATAAAATAGAACACCTTGTAAGTGTTCCATAAATATTAGTTGTGTTAAGTCACAGCTGCGGGAAACTGTGGACTTGTAAGCAGAGCCTGGACATGGTGTCATTTATGTGAAGTAGAGCGCTGGCAGATGTGAGGATGGGAAAATATGATGTGATGGTGGTACAGGAGTGAGACATTGGGCTGGACCTGGTTTTTACTTAAATTGGGGGGACAGAGGATGGGGAAGGTCCAGGATGCCTCTGTCATCTCTGCGTCTGGCATTGATATGAAAGCGGGAAGAGAAGCAGGTTCTGTGTTTTTAGGGGGAAGTGGTAAACTTGATTTGGGATCTATGGACTCACATAGATCTAGACGTCATCCCTGAGGCTGTTGCTTCCATGGCACAGAGCTCAGGAGAGAGTTCTCGGCCAGAGACTGAGATGGGATCTCACGATGATAATGCAGACAACTGAAATAGTATGAACCCTGACCCAAGAGGAATGGAGGGCAAAAGAATAGAAGTTGGCTGGGGATGAAGCCTCAGGGGTCACCCACTTCATGGAGTAGGAAGGCATGTAGATAGATGCACAGGATGCAGAGAAGAACACACCTGAGAAACCAGCAAGACCCAGTAAAGAGAAAGGTCATAAGGCCAAGGCTGGGATCATTTGGGAGGAGAGAGTTGAGCAAAGCGTAGATCTCTCCTCCATCTCTGCATGCCCCTATTCTCACGTCCCTGCCACCCTAGGACTGAGAAGTATGGGGCAGCAACGGGAGTGGACGCCATCTGCACCTACCATCCTGACCCCATGGGCTCTGGGCTGGACAGAGAAGAGTTGTACCGGGAGCTGAGTCAGCTGACCTATGGGGTCACCCGGCTGGGCACATACACCCTGGACAGAGACAGTCTGTATGTCAATGGTGAGTGTCTATGCTGCAGCTGGGGTGCCTCATAGCCCCATGCCTCTCTATACCAGTACTTCTCAACTGGGGGTGATCCTGTTCCCCAGGGAACATTTGGCAATATCCAGAGATGCCAGTCATGTCAAGAATGAGTTTACCCTCAAGTTCCTAACCACAAAGGTAACCCTGTAGACCATCCAGATAGAGAAAGCCTCAAATCTCAGGGTAGGAAGGGGTATTAATGACCCATAGCTTAACAATCTAACCTAATGCTTGATTAGTTATTTCCCCTCTACATCAACTTGGAAATTTCCTTTCTACATAATTTAAAATATAAGTATTTCTTTGTATGAACAATAACACAACCTATTCTCTATCCAGAAGTGCAATTCCAGGACTGGGACTAACTTAAAGCAGTGATTAATAGTATAGGGATTGGTGAGTGACATATCTCGGTGTTGTGTGATGCTGGACAAGCCATGTGACCTCTCTAGGCTGATGTCCCTTTTGTAGAGTGGACCATACATACACGTCACACGGGATTGTCCTGACAGTCAGATGAGATAGTTCAGGAATAACCCAAGTAAATCACAGGGCTCCCGTGAGTCCAGTATTTACTCGCGTCTCACAGAGCATCAAAAGAAATGCAATTCAGACGCAGAGAAACACTCCTGAAAAATTCTCTTTCTCCAGCGCCTATCAGTCTCCAGTTTCTATTCCTTCCATCTGACCTCCAGGTCTCTTCTCTTTTTCATCATCCCACCCCATCTCCAAATTTCCTCTAATATTCCAAACCACATGTACATTCCCATGCTTCCATCTCGTTAAACTTTTACCTCCACTTACCACTCTTTCAACCTGCCACAATTTTGTCAGTGCTACATCACACACACACACGAACGCACGCACATGCACATGCACATGCACGCACACTAGAAAAACATACTATCATACAATTTTGTAAAGGCCGAGAAGCTAAGAGAGTAAGAATAAAATTATCTTTATTGATAGAGGGACCATGGATAAGGCTTAGGACACAGACTCATTCATAAATTTGCCCTATGATTGTAATGTGCTGAGCATCATTCCCAGTGCATTATATCTATGCATTCCTAATAAATAGGGGAAACTGATGTTACTGTATTTTCATCTTGGTATTGATAATAGGGATGATGTGATGTGTGTCATTATTTTCAAAGGACAAGGCACATGAGGGCACTGAATGAGATGCAGCCATTAATGCTCAATCTCAGAAAGTTCGTTCATGACTTTTGTGTCTTGGTCTACCATTCACCCCTTCCTTAACTCCCCCATCGTGACAATCCTTTGTTCTTTTCTCCCTTTCTACAGGTTATAACCATCGATACCGGACCACCACTGCCAGCAGTGAGTATGCAAAGGCAAAACTTCAATGCCTATGGGACCCTTATTCCCCAGAGCACATTCCTCTAGAGAGAAGCTCCCAGTGCCCCTCCCTGGATGCCCAGCCACAGACTCAGAGCCGCCCCTAACCCACCTGTGGTCACGCTCTGGGTCATGATTGGAACCTAAATTTCAATGAACTGTGTCTGCCCCACATTATTGCAGGATGGTACTCAGTCATTTTCCCCCTGTTCTTTATTCTCAGCTCCAGTGATTTCTACATTCTCTCCAGAATCTGCCACACCTCTGTCCCCCCATCCTCATCTCTGTAGGTAGCAACCTGGGACCTATGAAGCTTCGACCCTGCATGGTCTGATCCCTGTTAACCAGGCAGCTTCATCCTGTCCTACTCATTCTCTTTCATTCTCTAGACTTTGACCACACCAGAGACTTATCTCTTTTTCTAGTGTCCTAACGTCTGTCTGGCCTTTCTACTAGCTCTTCCTGGAGATCCACTTTGATTGGCACCTTACTGCCTTTCAAATCTCAGCTTAACCATCGCGTCCTCTGAAAGACCTTCCTAGACCACTTTATATGAAGTAGCACTTCTGAATGCCCACCTAGCCCACCGGCTTTCTCTGCCCGGTCATAGGCATTTCCTTCATGGAGTTTGCTATTTGCTTTATGCAGTCCTTATCACCCTAGAGTCAAGCATCCAGGCTGCACTCACTCTATATTATTGATTGGATGAATGAATGAAGCAATCTCTGTATGTGCCCGCATTTGTGGATTCTATTCGAGCACCCAGAAAATCATCCAGGTCTTAGTTATGAATTTGTATTTTGCTCTGTGCCCTCATCTTGCCTATACGTGGGTCTGAGGGTTCCTGAGTCCATGGGAACCTGTTACAGGAGCTCGCTCAATTTATGCCATGAAACATCTCCTGCCCCAGCCTTTAAGATTTATTTTAGGAGTTGAATCTATGGGTCTTTTTCTTGCTTATGTCATGGCCCAGGCTGGGCGTCCTGCCACGGGAGTCTGGAGTTTGGGGATGCAAAGACACAAGGCAACTCAAGACACCGCAACTTTTGTGAATCGAGACACTGCGACTTTTTTACATGCTTTAAACAGGATATGCCCTTTCCACTTCCTCTCTGCTCCACCCTGATCAACGGAACTTTTATGTAACATGTCTAGATCCTGCAGGCTTTTACATATGTGGCGGGCACTGCAAACCAGATCATTCCACGACTGCTGGTGTCGTGTTTCTCTAGATGCACTTGAGATTTGTTCTTTGCCTTTAATTTGATCATGATTGTCTGATGGTTTTCTTTGAGTTTATACCATTTGCGATCTTCTAAGCTTCCTGATCCTGAAAATGTATGTTCTGAAGAAATCCGGGGACCTTCCAGTCACCATTTCTTCACCTTTTCTTTATTCCCTGCACTAATTTCTCTCATTCTGTTCTCCAATGAAACGATAATATCTCCGAAGTCCCTGAGTCCCTGTTCATTTTTAAAATCACTTTTTTTTCTCTTTGTCCTTCAGATGTAATCATTTCTACTGATGTAGCTTCAAAACTGCTGGCGCTGAAGCTAAGGTGACAACCCTGGACCCAGCACATACAGCCATGCCATCAAGAGATCATAATGAACCCCCTCTCTCCCTTTGCCACTGCAGGCACGAGCCCTTCTCTGGTGCCCTTCACGATCAACTTCACCATCACCAGCCTGCGCTACACAGAGGACATGGTGCCTCCAGGATCTGAGCTCTTCAACACCACAGAGAGGATCCTGAATCGCCTGGTGAGAGCCCCACCGATGTGCCTCCACTGCCTATTCTTGCCCTGTCCGACCCCTTGGCCCACCTATTCACCTCCATCTCTTTCATCCCCAGCTCAAACCCTTGTTCCAGAACAGCAGTATTGGGCCCCTCTACTCTGGCTGCGGACTGGCCTTGCTCAGGTGAGAACTCTATAGAGTAGCCATGCAGGCCATGTAGGGGGTGGCAGGCGATCACGAGCTGGACCATAACATCCTGCACCCGCTATTCCAGGGGCAGCTGGCCCCCAGCTCCCACTCTGTCTCACATGGTGTTCCTCACTGGTAAATGCAGGATCCTCTTAGACATTCCTAGGAGAGAAGGTTGAATTTTCCACAAAGACCTTTCTTCTGGAACTCACCAAGAAAACAGTTAGTCAGTCATGTTGGCTTTGTCATGATAGAGCTGCAAATTTTCACCCAGGAGGGACTTTGCTCCCTGGGGATATTTGGCAACATCTGGAGATATTTTGTGTTGTCACAACTCAAGGGTGGGGGAGGTTACTGGCATCTTGTGAGTGAGGGCTAAATACCCTACAATTCACAGGACCATCTCCCAGGGCCAAGAGGTATCTGACCCAAAATATCTGTAGTGCCAAGGTTGAGAACCCTTGCTCTAGAGGATATGGAATTTTCTTTCCCACTTGGATCACATTTTTGGATAATGGTTGACCTGTCAGTACTGAGAATAATTCCAGCATGTGGGGACCCTTGGGTTTCACATGTGCACTTGAGTTGCCTTGTGTTATATCTCCCAATAACTGACCTTTTGTCTGAGGATGGGATGCCCCAGCTCTAAAAATACTCACTGTTGTTCTCCAGCCATGATGGAAGGCTCTTCCCCTTTCCACTGGCCCTGAGATTTTTCTGGCTCTGGGATACCACCCAGCCCAATCACCACCTCCACCTTAGGCTGGCTGGCTTGGCCTCAGTGTTGCCTTCAAAAAGGTCGGTCTGTCACATTACAAGATGCATTCACACCGAGAACATTGGCCCTATTAGTACCTGGTAAAAATGGCTGCGTTTAATCAAGCACTTACTCAAGTGCACTTACTAAGTGCTGTGAGGTCTGTACTATTACCTCATTTGACGGATGGAGAAAATGAGCCACAGAGATGCTGAGAGAGACTTACTCAGAATCACTCAGCAATTGAATAGCATAGCTGGGATTTCAGCATTTGACATTGCTTTTTTCTATTTTTTCTACCTGGTCAAGGTCTAGATTCCTTCCTTCCAGCCCCTCCATACTGTTTCTTTTGTTAGGTTGTGTGTTGCCTTGTTACGATTTATCATTTTAAAGTTTAGCATAGATATCAACATTTCTAGATGCTTCATCCTCTGTGTTCAGGGACCTTGGCTATTCTCCTCATTTCCAATCTTCCTCCAGCATCAAATCCATTCCAGGCTGTCCACCAATCCTCCTGCTTTCTCTGTTCCCTCCCTCAGTGAGGTTTTGAGAACCCCTACCTGCAGTCCACACCTTCCCATCCCTGTGTCCCTTCCTTCGCAGGCCTGAGAAGAACAGAACAGCCACTGGAGTTGATGCTGTCTGCACTCACCGTCCTGACCCCATTGGCCTTAAGTTAGACAGAGAGAGGCTGTACTGGGACCTGAGCCATGGCACCTATGGGGTCACCGAGTTGGGCTCCTTCATCCTGGACAAGGACAGCCTCTATGTCAATGGTGAGCATCCTTTTTGTAACCACAAGTTGAAGATAAAAAAACCTGCCTCCCAAAGGGATGTGGAGTCTCCAGTTTGCCTCAGGACCTATCTTCCTATGTATCATCTTCCCCCTGAGCAATGTCCCTCAATGACTCAAGTGCCCCAATAGACCCTCCACTTTGCAAATCCTTCCTTTCCCTTTGCCTTCCTGCATTCCAGGGCCATGGCTTGTATACTTGTCTGAGGCACACAAGCCTTTCCCCAGGCAGGTGGAAGGGAATATCCTTCTGGCAGAAGCCACTGGCTATTCCAGAGTCTGGCCATTCATCCTCCCATCAGCATCTCAAAATCCCCTGTAGACCCTGAAAAGCACAGTTAGTAGACCCATGTTCTAGAAATGTTGGGTATGGTTATCTTCCCAAATAAATTTCAGGCCCATGGAGACAGGAACTGGATCTTTGACTCCTCAGCCTTTTAGAGACAAGATAGAGTTGCCCCTGAATCATACCTGTTGGACTGTGTAGACTTGAAGTCTCAGCTAGGGTGGTGGTGGTGGTCCTCGGGCTGTATCTTGGACCTTCTTCTCCTGCCTGCATCCCAATTCTGTCTCCTGTGCTCATTTCAGGTTATACCCATCGGGGCTCAGCCCCCACCCCCAGCGGTGAGTACTCAGGGCTCTGCTGACCTTGTGCTCCAGGCCCTTGTGGACAGCAGCCGATGCCCCTACTCAGAACCTTGGGGAGAGAAGAAGCCAGAGAACCTGAGGTCTCACCACCCCCTGTATAGTCGTGGCTCCAGCCGGACAGACAAGATATGCACAGGGACCTCCGTGTCCTGCTCAGAATCCCCATTCTCACTCCAGTCTGTTTCTTCTTAGCTGCTGCCACCTCCATGCTCTTCCCAGGGATCTCGGTGAGGCCATCCCTCTTCTCCAGATCCACAGGTGGGTAACTTCTCTCTCCGATCCTTCCAGGAAGCCTCAAGGCTGGGACCAGAGAGTTGCAGAGAAAAGTCACGATGCATGAATGCGGAGCTGCCACGGGCTCCCCTTGCTCTGCTCTGAGCTACTCAAGAGCAGAGAATGTGTCCTCCGCATCCATCCAGCCGCGTCGACCCTGGGCAATTTACTTAGCATCTCGGTGCCTCAGTTTCCTCACCTGCCAAGTGGGAATGATAATACATCAGGCGGTCATCATGAAGATCAAATGAAAATGCATCACAACCCTTAGCACAGGGACCACCAGGGAATTTAGCACGACAACTATTTATTGGGCATGTGCTCTTCAGCATTTACTACACGCCAGGCCATGTATTATCATTTTCTAATTCTTAATACTTTTAAGTTTTAATTTGCTAATTTGAACATGTCATTTTGAGATAAATGTAAATTCACAGGAAGTTGCAAAAAAGAGTACAGAGGTCCCTTCACGTTTCACCCAGTTTCTCCCTGGTGGTTAACCTCTTGCCTGACTATGGCGCAATATCAAAACCAGGGAATTAACTGACACTGTTAATAAGCACAACCTCAGATTTCATATTTCATATTTCATGCCATGTCACGATACAGAATGGTCTCGCCGCAGATGACTCTTATAGTCACACCCACCCAGCCTAACCCATGGTGACCCTACTCTGTTTTCCATTTTTACACTTTTGTTATTCTGAGGGTGTTACGTCCATGGAATCACACAACATGCAACCTCCTGGGACCAGCTTATTTCACTCTGTATAATGCCTTCAAATGTGCTCTTTTAACCATCATTTATGCTCCATGATTTCCCTAAAACGTATGATTTTCCCCATTTTACAGCCGAAGAAAAGGAGGTACACTAGCCCCCCCCCCCCCAGTTACCCACGTGTATATGTTCTCAGACTCCCAGCGGATGCCTGGAACCACGTTTACACTCTTTTTTTTTCCTACCCATACATCCCTATGATGAAGCTGAATTCGTAAAGAAAGCCCAGTAAGTGATGAGCAATAATTAATAACACAGAACAAGTATAACTCCATCCAGGTGACCCCTGGGCGTGTCGCTCAACCTGTGCTCACGAGAGTATAATATACCGTGAGGAAAGGGATGTGACTGTGCTCTTCCTCTCTCAAAATATCTTCCTATGCTGTCCTCACCCCTCTCGTGACGGTGTGAAATGGTAAAATGCCTGATACAGCATTAGGCTCCTACTGACCTTCAACCACATGTCAGGAGGGCCACCTGCTTCCGACCCGTGGCCGAGCGCCAGTGACGGAAAACGCAGAAAGCCAAGCCACGGGTCACAGGGAACTGCTGTGCGCACAGGTCGAGTGACACGCCCAGGGGTCACCTGGATGGAGAAGGGCACAGAGGGCATTAATCTGACTCCCTAGTGTGGCTGTAACCATGGTAGCCACAGCTCTACCCCATGGTCTCTTTATTCAAGGTCAGGCTCTGAGCGTTATGGGATGGGGTCGGGTGGTGAGCAGGTGAGAGGAGGTCTTTAAGGACTGATGTTTGGCCCTTGTTTTTTATAAATACGTCCTCCGTGTTGGATGGGACCGAATTGATTCTTCTCCTTTCTCAGCCCCCAGTCGATGAGGCTGCACCAATCCCATCACGTTTAACCTGTAAAGTAGATAGAGTCTGTCAGAGCCGATCCGGACCCTCACTGGGGTCCAGGCACACAACCCCGGGCCACCTACCCGGCCTTATAGGCAGACTTGGGGGCTACACAGGCTATTTCTAGACCCCGCTGCTTCACTAAAACAATTATTTTTACTGTGGGAAAGTATGCATAACATAGAATTTACCATTTTCACCGTTCTGAAGTACACAGTTCAGTGGCATTAAATACATTCACACTGTAGGGCCACCACCCCTGCCATCCATTTCCGGGAATGTTGCATCTTCCTGACAAAAACTGTTCCCAGTAAACACGAACTCTTCTAGTCCCCCATTCCCCAGGCCCTGGGAACCTCTATTCTACATTCTGTCTCGATTCACTTGACTATTTTAGGGACCTCATGTAAGTGGACTCACCTAATATTTGTCCTTTTGCGTTTGGTTTACTTCACTGAGCAGAATGTTTTCAAGGTTCATCTCTGTTGTGGCCGGGGGCCAAATTCCCTTCCGTTTTAGTGACTGGGTACTAATCCATTGCAGGCATAGCTACATTTTGTTTATTCACCTGTGGCTGGACACCGGGCATTTCCACCTTTTGGCTATTGTCAATGGTGCTGCTGTGAATGTGTGTTTCCAAGTGTCTGAGTGCCTCTTTTCAGTTCTTTTGGGTATGGACCTAGGAGTGAGATTGCTGGATCCTAAAGAAATCCTCTGTAAGGTTTTTTTTTTTTTTCTACAAAATTGGGGATTTTTCTAATTATCTTTTTTCCTTTCCTTTTATTTTATTTTATTTATTTTTTTATAATTTATTTTGGTGTCATTAATCTACAATTACATGTGCAATATTATGGTGATTAAACTATCCCCTTCATCAGGTCCCCCCGACCAACCCCATTATAGTCACGGTCCATCAGCGTAGTGAGATGCTATAGAATCACTACTGGTCTTCTCTGAGTTGTTCAGCCCTCCCCGTGCCCCCCCAACGTTACGTCTGCTAATCGTAATGCCCCTTCTTCCCCCTTATCCCTCCCTTCCCACCCATCTTCCCCAGTCCCTTTCCCTTTGGTAACTATTAGTCCGTTCTTGGGTTCTGTGAGTCTGCTGCTGTTTTGTTCCTTCAGTTTTTTTCTTTGTTCTTATACTCCACATATGAGTGAAATCATTTGATACTTGTCTTTTTCGGCTTGGCTTATTTCACTGAGCATAATACCCTCTAGTTCCATCCATGTTGTTGCAAATGGTAGGATTTATTTTCTTCTCATGGCTGAATAATATTCCATTGTGTATATGTACCACCTCTTCTTAATCCATGCATCTACTGATGGACACTTAGGTTCCTTCCATTTCTTGGCTATTGTAAATAGTGCTGCAATAAACATAGGGGTGCATCTGTCTTTTTGAAATTGGGCTGCTGCATTCTTAGGGTAAATTCCTAGGAGTGGAATTCCTGGATCAAATGGTATTTCTATTTTGAGTTTTTTGAGGAACCTCCATACTGCTTTCCACAACGGTTGAACTAATTTGCATTCCCACCAGCAGTGTAGGAGGGTCCCCTTTTCTCCACATCCTCGCCAACATTTGTTGTTATTTGTGTTTTGGATGTTGTCCATCCTTACTGGTGTGAGGTGATATCTCATTGTGGTTTTAATCTGCATTTCTCTGATGATTAGCGATGTGGAGCATCTTTTCATGTGCCTGTTGGCCATATGAATTTCTTCTTTAGAGACGTGTCTATCCATGTCCTCTGCCCATTTCTTAATTGGATTATTTGCTTTTTGTTTGTTAAGGTGCATGAGTTCTTTATATATTTTGGATGTCAACCCCTTATCGGATACGTCATTTATGAATATATTCTCCCATACTGTAGGATGTCTTTTTGTTCTACTGATGGTGTCCTTTGCTGTACAGAAGCTTTTCAGCTTGATATAGTCCCACTTGTTCATTTTTGCTTTTGTTTCCCTTGCCCGGGGAGATACGTTCATGAACAAGTCGCTCATGTTTATGTCCAAGAGATTTTTACCTATGATTTTTTCTAAGAGTTTTATGGTTTCATGACTTACATTCAGGTCTTTGATCCACCTTGAGTTTACCTTTGTGTATGGGGCTAGACAGCAGTCCAGTTTCATTCTCTTACATGTAGCTGTCCAGTTTTGCCAACACCAGCTGCTGAAGAGGCTGTCATCTCCCCATTGTATATCCAAGGCTCCTTTATCAAATATTAATTGACTGTATATGTTTGGGTTAATGTTTGCATTTTCTATTCTGTTCCACTGGTCTGTGGGTCTGTTTTTGTGCCAATACCAAATTGTCTTGATTACTGTGGCTTTGTAGTAGAGCTTGAAGTCAGGGAGCGTAATTCCCCCTGTTTAATTCCTCCTTCTCAGGATTGCTTTGGCTATTCGGGGTCGTTTCTGGTTCCATATGAAGTTTAGAATTATTTGTTCCAGTTCATTGAAGAAAGCTGTTGGTAGTTTAATAGGGATTGCATTGAATCTGTAGATTGCTTTAGGTAGTATAGCCATTTTGACAATATTTATTCCAAAATATATCTTCCTAGCCAAGAGCATGGGATGCATTTCCATTTGTTAGTGTCCTCTTTAATTTCTCTTAGGAGTGTCTTGTAGTTTTCAGAGTACAGGTATTTCACTTGCTTCGTTAGGTTTATTCCGAGGTATTTTATTCTTCTTGATGCAACTGTGAATGGAATTGTGTTTCTGATTTCTCTTTCTGTTAGTTCATCGTTAGTGTATAGGAAAGCAACAGATTTCTGTGTGTTAATTTTGTATCCTGCAACTTTACTGAATTCACATATTACTTCTACTAGTTTTGGAATGGAGTCTTTAGGGTTTTTTATGTACAGTATCATGTCATCTGCAAACAGTGACAATTTGACTTCTTCTTTACCAATCTGGATGCCTTGTATGTCTTTGTTTTGTCTGATTGCCGTGGCTAGGACCTCCAGTACTATGTTGAATAACAGTGGAGGGAGTGGGCATCCCTGTCTTGTTCCCGATCTTAGATGAAAAGCTTTCAGCTTCTCGCGGTTAAGTATGATGTTAGCTGTGGGTTTGTCATATATAGCCTTTATGATGTTGAGATACTTGCTGTCTATACCCATTTTGTTGAGAGTTTTAATAATGAATGGATGCTGAATTTTGTCAAATGCTTTTTCAGCATCTATGGAGATGATCATGTGGTTTTTGTTCTTCTTTTTGTTGATGTGGTGGATGATGTTGATGGATTTTCGAATGTTGTACCATCCTTGCCTCCCTGGGATGAATCCCACTTGATCAGGGTGTATGATCCTCTTGATGTATTTTTGAATTCGGTTTGCTAATATTTTGTTGAGTATTTTTGCATCTATGTTCATCAGGGATATTGGTCTGTAATTTTCTTTTTTGGTGAGGTCTTTGCCCGGTTTTGGTATTAGAGTGATGCTGGCTTCATAGACTGAGTTTGGAAGTATTCCCTCCTCTTCTGTGTTTTGAAAAACGTTAAGGAGAATGGGTGTTATTTCTTCTCTATATGTCTGGTA
>JAQQAC010023519.1:9087996-9118927 GCA_029783875.1 Phataginus tricuspis | reverse complement strand
CTCCTCTCCTGCAGCTGGGACCCTTGTTCAAGAACACCAGCGTGGGCGCTCTGTACTCTGGCTGCAGGCTGACCTTGCTCAGGTGAGACCTCGGAATAGCCTCCAGGCTGCCTCAAGTGCTCCCAGACCCAAGGAATTTGGTTTGCTTCCTTCCTGCCCAACCTGTCCAGACCGTCGGCAGTTCAGGCGGCACTGGCTCCAGGAGCAAGGCCTCTTCTGATTGCAGCTGCCTCTCCCCGCTGTCCCCAGGTTCTGCAGAACCCATCAGCAGCGCTGGGCGCCTCGTCTGGCTGCCTTCTGAGTGGCTCCTTCCGCCCCCTCTGCCCAGTGAGGGCATTCGTGTTAGGTTTTCATTCTGTCCCCAGGACTCCTCTCATGACCAACGTAACGTGCCTTTTCCACCGGCTTTAATCCCAAATCCCAGCTCTTCCCCTGTCTCTAGTAGGAGCTCTTCTGTCCTCATGCCACGAGGCCACGAGATGAAAGGTTTCCAACCTGCAATTCCATAAAAATTCCCTTCGACCCTCCTCCCCCAATCCCCTCCCCCTCGCCCCGCCCCAGCTGCCGGGGCCCATCTTCCCAGCTGGCTGGAAGTGGGTGCCCGCTCTGCTCTCAGCCCCCTTTCCCAGCCCCCTGGCTGCTTCCTGTCTTGTCCCCAAGGATCTCAGGAACCCCCTCCCTGGGGACTCCACTCATTGTCACCCCTTCACTCACCCTCCGCAGGCCCGAGAAGGCTGGGGCAGCCACCGGAGTGGATGCCCTCTGCACCTACCATCCTGACCCTTCAGATGCCAGGCTGGACAGAGAGCGGCTGTACCGGGAGCTGAGCCAGCTGACCCATGGTGTCACCAGGCTGGGCCGCTACACCCTGGACCAGGACAGTCTCTACATCAACGGTGAGGGCTGCCCTTTTTTGCATTTCAACAGGCCTCACATCCTCCCTGCCCCATCCCTCCCCTCCCTCACCCTTTCTGCCTCTCCCTGTGCAGGTTACACCCACCCGCCCCAGGCCACCACCCCCAGCAGTGAGTATGCAGGGGCTCCAGAAGTCTCTACGGTCCTGGGAGTCCCAGCCCTTAGGATGGAAGAGGCCGGGAGCCCGCGGCCCCCTTTCTGCATCTCTGTGCTACACCTAGCCCTGGAAAACGGGAACCTATTGACATTGAAGCCACAGACGTGGGCCCCTCCTCCCTGGCATCCCCAGGGGGATGAGGTCCCCACCCCAAGCACTTGGGTGCCTTCTCCCCCACCTCTGTGGTGACAGTGTCTGCATCAGTGGTGGGGGGCTGTGCTGGGGCCCTCGTGGCCTCCTCCCTGAGTGAGCTCTGCTGCAGCAGGGGTCCACGCCCAGCTCAGACTCGGGGTGGGGGGTGGGGGGTGGGGGAAGTGCGGGGGGCTCTCATCTCAGGGCTTTGAGCAAGGCCTTTGTGTCCCTGGAGGGGTGGGGGTAGATTTTGAGCCCTTCCAGGTGAGCATGCGGGCTTCCTTTTCCTGCAGCACAGCTGTGACAGTCCAGTGGCCATCTCTCCAGTGACCAGGTTGCCTCTTTGTCCCCATCTCTCCCTCTCACTGCAGGTCACACCCATCTGGCCTCAGCCACCACCCCCAGGAGTGAGTATTTCAGAGCTCTGTGTGCCTGTGGCAACTGCCCTTTCCCTCAAAATAGGAGCCAGTAAACCAGCCAGCCCTTCCCTCCTGATGGGAAGGAGTCCAGAGAACATAGAGAGAAATGTGGGCTGAGCTGGAGGCGACAGGAGTCAGCCCCCTTCCCCCCCACACAACCGAGGCTGCCGCCCCCTCCCAGGCTCCATGGGGCACAGAGACAGATGCATATTTTTATAACCAGAGCCCCCACTGCTTGCCTCCATCCCCCCACAGGCATAGCCCACTTTGGATTTCATTCTTGATGGTTTGTTTTCTTCCTCAGCCACTGTGACCTCCACGTCCTTCCCCACCACCAGACCCACAGGTAGGAAGGTTCTTATTGGTACCAGAATCATTTCTTCAGAAGCAGTGATATGAGATCGCTTCTTCCCATATTGCCTCTTCACCTTCCCCAAGGGAACTTGCCCACCTCTCTGGGTTTCAGTGGCCATCTAGCTGTTCAGACCCCAAATCCTGAGGCCATCCCAGGCCACACAGCAGCTCCATCCACCTCCTAGACATCACCCAGCCTCTTGGACTCTGACCCTACAGTCACCATCTCTTCCCAAATTTATTCTTTCTCCTTATCACCAAAGGCAGGGACAGAGGCGCCAACATTGACCCTCCCTCTGGCTCACCTCCGACAGCCTTCCATCACCAGGTCTGCTCTTCTCCTTTGGAATATCTTACTTTCCCTTCATCTGCTTCACTCAGCCTTTATTCAGGCCACTGGCATTCTTTGCTAGGACCATTGCAGTAGCCTGCACTCTGGCCTCCTACAGTCCTCCACACAGCAGCTGTAGCATCCCTCCCAATGTACCTCTGTCCACATAATCCCTGTTCTTTGACAGTCTTTGGATAACCCCACCTGGTCTACAGATCACATCCAAACTCCTGCACTGTACAGTCACCGCCTCCCTTTCTGGGCTCAGAGGATCCCTGCAGTCTCATGTCTATACTGCCTCACAGCCATAATGGAAGGACTTCAGGTTCCTTGAGGGCCCTGCTCTGTCCTGCCTCCAGGCCTGTACCCATGCTGTTCCTTAGAAGGGAGCTTGAGCTCTCTTATCCTTGCTCCACTCCCATCCCTTAACCCTCATACATGATTTTGGTCAAAGCTTCCTCTGAGAAGCTGTCCTCCGTCATCGGTTGGGCGCCTCTCCTGGAATCCCACATCTTCCTGGCTTCCCTGCAGCATGATGGTCTGGCCACTGCCCTAGCTGTAACACTGGCAGACTATGCCCTATTTGGACCCACAGAGCTCAGCACAGAACCTGACACACATTAGGTGCTCAATAAATGCTCCCTGAGTGAATGGGCGAGGCTTCCTGATATCTTAAGAATTCCATAATGTTCTCTTGTGCCGCTGCTGCAGCCCTTGGCTGTTCCAAGTCCGCTGTGGGTGCTCCGCGGTTAGAGCCCCAGGCAGCCTTGGTCATGGCTATGATGGGCCAGGACATCTTTCTTTCCCTCCCCTGCTGCAGCCACAGGCCCCACCCTGGTGTCCTTCATCCTGAACTTCACCATCACCAACATGCAGTACACCGAGGACATGGGGCACCCAGCGTCCTTGAAGTTCAGATCCACCGAGAGGCTCCTGCAGCCCCAGGTGAGAGCCCCTCAGTGACCGTCTGCCCCGCCTCACCTGCACCCTTCACTCACCTCCCTCCCTTTCCCACTAGCTCAGGCTCCTTCTCAACAAGACCAGTGTTGGCCCCCTCGGTGCTGACTGCAGACTGGCCTTGCTCAGGTGAGACCCCCAGATGGGCTGATCCTTCAGGTCAGGTGGACCCTCACGCACGGCCAGCGTGGCTCTGGTCCTGGGCGGGCCCCCAGCGCTGTGGCCTCGGCGCCCACCATGACCCTCATGCCGGCTTCATGCCCAGGTGCTGGAAGTGCTCAAAGCTTAGTAGGAATGGGGCATCGTGTTGATCATTTCTGGAATCCACATGACATTTTGTCTTAAATGAAGCCTCTCCTTTGAGAAGGACCAGTGCATATTGTCTGCAAATTCTGAGAATTTTTTTGTCCCTAATTGCATGAGGGTTGTCCCAGGTGAGCGGCCCCTAGGAGAGCCCTTCCATGCTTCAGTGCCAGCCCCTCACCTCCTCCCTTGCCTTTCACACCTGGAGGGACCCCTCCCAGCATTTCTCATCTCCATGTCCTTCCTTCCCCAGGCCCAAGAAGGACGGGGCAGCTGTCAGAGTGGACATCCTCTGCACCTTCCATTCTGGCCCTGCGGGCCCCAGGCTGGATGCAGAGCAGCTGTACTGGGAACTGAGCCGTGAGACCCGTGGGGTCACCCTGCTGGGCTCCTTCACCCTGGACAGGGACAGTCTCTACGTCAATGGTGAGAGGCGATGCTACAATCATGGTCTCGCTCCTGGCCGGAGCTTGTATTGCATTTATTTCTCTCCAGTGAGCTATCCCCAACTCCTTGCGATCTGGGTTGTCTTCGGTGTGATAAGGGAATTCCCGGGTCCGGCCAGGCTCCTCCCTGAACACCTCCCCACTGCCTCTTCCCCTCTGCTTCTCTCACCAAGACCCCAACCCTCCCTCCCACCAAGCCCTGGTGTCTCCCCGGCTCTTGTTCAGCTTCTCTGGCCTTTTCTCTGCAGGTCACACCTACGGAGCCTCGGCCCCGACCACCGCCAGTGAGTATTCCTGGCCCCCATTTTCTGGCTCCTGTTCTCACTTTGGGGCTGGGGAGAAGTCATTCTCCTTGGCTTCCTGTCCTCTGCAAGGAACACTAGGAAGGGCCCCTGCCTCCTCCCGTCTCTCGCTCCCAAGGTCTGATGGCGAATCCAGTCCAGGATGAGACAGTCTTAGATACCTGCAGACCTCACATGACTTTCACTTTAGTTTTCCTAAAGCCCCACCCTCAGTGCTCTTTCTTTATCCTGTACATACCTCACCTTGTTGTTCTGAGAGCTTCCGTTTGAGTGCTGCACCATGCTTATTGGATCTTCAGTGATTGAAAAAAATTTTTTTATAACTTTTAAATTCTTATCGAAACTGACTTGCTGCCTTCCAGCGCCATGCTGTACATCCTGTGTCTGTCAGCTAGTGTGTCGTAACAGAATACCACTGACGGGGGGCTCCAACAGCAGAAACCTATGTGCTCCCAGTTCTGGAGGCTGGGAGATCCAGGCCAAGGTGCTGGCAGGGTCAGTTTCCTCTGGGGCCTCTCGTTGGCTTGCAGATGACCACCCTCTTGCTTCCTCGCTACCGCACATATTTCTGGAGTCCGTGTGTCCCCATTTCCTTTTCCACATGGGTAGCAGATTAGATCAGAGCCTACCCTAGTGGCCTCTTTTCAACTTCACTTCCTCTTTAAAGGGCCTAGCTCCAAATACAATCACATTCTGAGGTCCTGGGGATTGGGACCTCGGCATAGGAATCTGGGGTGCAGGGGGGCACAATTCATCCCCAAACCCGTACACTTTGTCCTTTCATTCCACGTACAACCTTGTGACTCGGCTCCATTTTCCAGATGCGGAAACTCAGGCTCAGAGAGGCTGCCAGCCCCACAGCAAATAAATAATAGAACGCAGAGTTCCTATAACTCTGAAACTGATAGCATGATCAATAAGGCTCTGTGCTATCCATCATCTGTTAATTTATTCCCAAAGATATGCTGATCTTGGGTTATGTTCAAGTTCATGGGCGAAGCTCCCTTTTGCATCTCCCGCAAGACCCTGTGATGAGAACCTTGTGGAGCTGCGAGAATTAAATGCCCTGGCATAGGGGCAGCCCTCTCGAGCTCTCTCCTCGGGTCCATCACTGGTCTTCTGCACCACACTGTCTTCTCTCCCTCCTTCCAACCACACAGGGCTCTGGGCTCCTGAGCCAATAACAACCATCTTTTCCTAAGTGATAGGAGGAAAAGTAAGTTAAAGTCAGCTCCACTGACTGCTTCGTTTATCATGCTGTAGTCCTAGGAATGGTCCCAGGAGCAATATAGGACCCGTTTAATGTGCATAGAGGAAGGAGGGGTGGGTGGATGGGTGGGTGGATGGGTGGAAGGAGTAATGAATGGAAGAAGGAAAGGAGGGAGAGAGGGAAGAAGTCTAGACAGGGATGGAGGGAAGGGAAGCTCTGCACATTGTAAGTCATCCGAAAGCGTTTTCTTACTTGTCTTATGTAACAAATACAGTGTTTTCTCTGTGCTTTTATAGAAATTAACTTACTTAAACCTCACAGCAGCCTTTGAAATAGGCATCATTTTGATCCCATCTCGTAGATGAGGGAATGAGGTGCAGTGAGGTTGGTTATAGGTGCTAGTTGACTTTTTTTAAGCAGTGCACAGAAGATTGGCATACCTGGCTGTAAGCACAGGACGTAGATATGCATATAGATAGTATATATCTGTATTTGGAGATAGATCTATTTAGAAGTTCAGTTATATACATATTATCCATATATCAATCGAGAGGGAGAGACACAGACAGAAGCACGGAGACAAAGAGAGACAAAGAGAGACGGGGAGCAGAGGGAACGTGCGCGGGAGTGTCTGCGTCGTCAGTTACACATCCGCTCGGCCAGGTGGAGCCTCTCCTCCCAGGACGCAGCAAAGCCACCAGGGGCCTTCCCAGGGCCCTCCACTCCTGCGCCCGCTGGAGCTCCCCACCTCAGGCCCCCAGACCATTAGACCTGCCCTTATTTGCTTCTGGAATTGTCTCCATTAACAAGTGACCCTGGGCTTTCTTGGGAGGAGGACGAGAGGCACCCAGAAGCCTCCCCGGGGGTAGACGTTGGGCCACCCAGCCCCCCACAAGCCTTGGCTCTCTGCCTACCGCAGCCGGGGAGGTCAGCGAAGAGCCATTCACCCTGAACTTCACCATCGGCAACCTGCGCTTCTCGGCAGACATGGGCCACCCCGGCTCGCTCAAGTTCAACATCACAGACAGTCTCATGCGGCACCTGGTGAGAGGCCTGCTTTCCTCGCCCACACCCCGTCCTCCATGACCCATCCTGGGGACCATCGCCACCTCTGACCACCCCTGGCTCTCTCCTTCCTCTCCAGCTCGGCCCATTGTTCCAGAGGAGCAGCCTGGGTGCCCAATACACAGGCTGCAAGGTCACCTCACTAAGGTGAGCACACCCCATGCCCCCACCGCTCCCCACTGAAGGACACGGGCTTCCGATTGTGGCAGCCACCCCCGGTTGCAGCAACCTCTCCTGGAGGGTCCTTTTCTGCATCTATTTTTTAATATTACGTTATTAATTTTTTACATTCTGATAACATAGAGACATAAGATTTGCCGTGTTAACCACGTGCAAGCATACAGTTCAGTGGCATCAACTACATGCGTGATGTTGCACGCCCATCACCACCACCACGATCTAGTTCCAAAGCTTTTTCATCACTCCGTACCCAGTGGACAGTTAGTCTCACGTCTTGGGTCCATTTGAGTTCTGCGGGTATTTACAAAGCCCGTGTCCATTTGCATTTTCATTCAACAGTCATCAATGGTACAGCATCTCGCCCCTGCCTCCCCTAGTGGGGAAAATACTAAGCAGGAGGCTCAATATCTAAGAGAAGTGATTTCAAACACAGTAAAGCAATTTGAAACGTAAACAGGTAGAAAGTAATGGGAGAGCAACTTGACCCAGGGGGGTGGGGGTAGCCTTATCATGGAGGCAAGTTCTGAGCCGTGTCCCAGTTTGGCATGAACACTGTTCCAGGCACAGGGAACAGCATGGGCAAAGGTCCTGAGGTGGGAGTAAGCTTGGCATGTTCAGTGAAGAGCAAGGAGGCCGGTGTGGCGGGAACACAGGCAGAGCAAGGGAGACAGAGGCAGGAGGGGAGAGTTGAGACATCATCAGTGTCTCCACCAGGTAGTCTTGACGAAAACTGATTTTTTTTTTATTATGGTAAAATATATATAATGCAAAAAAAAAAAAAAAATATATATATATATATATATATATATATAATGCACATAAAATTTACCATCGGAACCATTTTTAGGTGTCCAGTTTGGTAGTGTTGAAATTATTTGCATTGCTGAATCTCCAGAACTTGCAAAACTGAATCTCTGTCCGTATTAAACAAAGACCCTCCACTCCACCCCCCACCATTTCTCTTTATGTCTGGATGTTGGAACCACCATTCTCCTGTGTCTCTATGACTGGCTACTTTGAGTAGCTCATATAAGTGAAATTATACGGTATTTGTCAATTTTGCACCTGGCTTCTTGTATTTAGCACGGTGTCCTCGGTTCATCCATGTTGTAGCAGGTGTCAGGATTCCCTCCCCTTTTTAACGTTGATACTAGTCTCATGCGGTTAGATCCTGAATCGTTTATCCATCCATCAGGACCTCGGGATTTACATGGAGCAGGTGATGTGCTGGATGCTTGGCATTCAGTATGACAAAGTGAGCTGGACTGTTCCACTCCCTGAGCTCATGGAGGCCACCGTCTGGGAGGGAATGGGGACATGGAATACATGCTCACATCGAGTGTGACCAGGGCTGGGATGGAGGAACCACAGGATACTCTGGGAGCCAGAAGAAGCCCCTGCCCCAGCCTTGAAGGGTTCTAGAAGGAAGAAGAGGCATCTAAGTTTAGCTTTAAAGGGGGCCTGGAAAGTTAACTCTGGTAAGGGGAGAAGGGGAGAGACTTCCACACAGAAGTCACTGCGTGTGCAAAGCTCCAGAGGTGACAGAGTGTGGCCAGGTGGGGAGAACGCAGATGGCTCAACAAGGCTACCACACAGGGCAGGATGATGGGACACATCCAATGGCCCATTTAGCAAGTGGGCTGCCCCCCACCAGTCACCCTCTCCTTCCCCAGGTCTGTGAAGAATGGCGCCAATACAGGGGTGGACATCCTCTGTGCCTACCGGCGGCCCCCCAGCAGCCCGGGTCTGTCCACCAAGAAAGTGTTCCATGAGCTGAGCTGGCAGACCCGTGGTATCACCCGGTTGGGCCCCTACTCGCTGGATAAGGACAGCCTTTACCTCAATGGTGAGCAGTTCTTAGCCCACCTCACCGGGGCCCTGCCCTGACCTCCGAAGGATCTCCACTTTCCAGTTAGTTCTCAGGGGAAAACTTGAGACAAACTCAGGTATGAATCTCAGCTCCATGCTGACCCCCACAGCCATCCTGCAAGGCTGGTCCTTGGTGACACCTGTTTTACAGATGAAGAAACTGAGGTTCCGAGAAGTTCAGTAATTTGCCCATGTGGGTGAAGCTGAGGGTGGTGGAGCCAGGCATGATCCCTAATCGTCAGCATCCAGTGCCCTGTTCCACTCTACGCATTTAATTCACAGAAGAGTCTTTCCAGGGGAGATCTGGGCTCAGAAAATCCCTTTCTTTATCTCCTCTCCACTTTCTTCTTGCCCTTGACCAGCAATGGGCTTCTCTCCTGAATGGGGCCTCTAAGCCAGGAGGGAACGGAGGAGGCGCTCTGAACGTCTAAGGGCTCCAAGCCTCTGACACGCTGGGCATCAGCTTAGAATCCAGGAAGGGACGTTTAACAGGGGTGACTCTCCTTTGGGGTTTGTGGAGGCAGAGCGTGGCCTGAGGTTGACAGGGGTAACTGCCCATCCCTCGTCTCTGCCCCCAACCTGAGAATGGCATTTGGCACCATTGCCCCATCGGGTGGGCAGGGAGACGTGCTCGGCCTTTCACTCCCATTTTAGCTGAGAGAGAAATGGAAAAGGATGGGAAGGGGCCTGCCCACATCCAGACACGTGGCCAGTCTGGGTCTTGATGTTCTGACCACATTTGTTCATTCACCTCGACCCCTGGATGGATCAGTTTAGGATTTCCCCCCCCCCTTGTAAACCACACAACTTATTTCCTTGATTGTGTTCATTCATTTAGCATTTACCAAGCAACTACCACAAGCCAGGCCCTGTGCCCGGCCTCAGGGACAGAGACAGACTATGTGTGCCCCCCGTCCTGATATACACGCCAGTGGAGCAGAGATCTTCATTCGGGGCTCTGTTCCCCAAGCCATGCCCCTTGGCACATAGAAAACCTTCAAGAAATAGTCACTGGATGGAGATCTAGCTTGGAGGGAGGGTAGAAGGGAAGACGGTGGGTGGATGGAGAAATACGTGAACACCAGTGTAATGGCAGCCTCTGTTGGCGGCACGGCTAGGTCAGCAGGGAAGGGTCATTTTGAATTGAAAGACCAAGAGAGCCTTTAGAGTGGGGAAAACATTTGAGTCTAATCCTAGATGAGGCGTACGAGCTCACCTGGTGCACAGAGAGGCGCCCGGCAGGAAGCCCAGGTGGACAAAGGCACGGCACAGCTGGCGTTGTTCTGCGCCTCCCCTGATGGGTGACTTTGTTTCCAGGTTATAACGAACGTGGTCCCGAGGAGCCTCCCACCAGTACGTATGTTTGCCTCCAGTGCCCATGTCGGCCTCCAGGGGTCTCGGGCCAAGCTCTTCTCCTCCCTGACCAGGGGAGCGTGCCTTCCGAGTGGGGCCAGGCTGTCAGTGGGAGGAAGAATGCTGAGTCCTTGGCCTCTTTGGACCGGCAGCCGCAGTATTGGCTTTCTGAATTTGCCACACCTTTCTGGGTTGGAGGAAGACATTTGAACAAGCATTCCCCAGAGAAATAAGGGCTGTGGTCGGGTAATGACCTTGTAGCCCATGTCTCCTGAAAACAGAATCCCCTATGGGGGCCCTGAGGGTGGCCTCAGTGGTAAGCTGCAGGCTCTGGTGGCTACTCAGAGGTTTGGCTGAATTTGCCCATGCACTCACCCAGTGGCCCATTCATCTATCTTTAACCCGTCCATTCTTGCATCCTCCCAGGTGCCCCTTCTCTCAAACACCGTCCATCCATCCGTCTACCCATCCTTCCGCCTATCATCTCTTTGTCCTTCTTCCTCTCTGTGCCCCCGTCCACCTCCCCAGCTTTTGTTCCTTGTGTTTATTCTTACCTCCTTTCTGACCCTCTGTCCACCCGTCCTCCCAGCCGTTTACCTGTTTCTCCTCCTTCTTTCCATCTGTCTCTCCAGCTTCTCTTCCTCGTCTTTATTCTTCTCACTTTCTCTTTGACGCTCCATTTGTCCATTCTTCCTCTGTCCATCCAGGCGTCGCGTCTCTGTCCGTCCCTCTGTCCTCTGTGTCCTTCCTCTCTCTCAGGAACATTTCATCCACAGACTCGCTCACTCCTCTACTCACACGTTCCCTCCTTCACTCACTCTCATCATGGAACGGCTGTGCATGTGTGTCCTGGGCCAGCGTCTCCCGTGCCGTGGGGGGGCCATGGCCCTCCCTGACGAGTGTCCTTCCCACAGCTCCCAGCCTGGCCACCACGTCCCTGCCTACTTCATCACTACCTCTGCCACCAGAAGCCACCACAGGTATCCAGGGTCTCTTTTCCTTCCCAAGAAAAGCTTTCCAGCCCTACCGGCCAAGGGTCACCCTGGAGCCGGGAAGCCAGGATGTGAAATTCTGGTTTTAGGGCGGTTGTACCGATCACAACAATAATGCCAACCATTCAATCCTGTGCCCGCCTCATGGAGCCCCCCAGTCTTACCAATACAACACAATGTGGGACGCTTTGGGGGGAGGCACCTGGCGTACTTTAGAGAGGAGGGCCTTTCTGGAGAAAGTCTTACCTGAACTGAGTCTCTAAGAATGAGGAGCTATCCAGGCCAATAGGGGATGAGGAGGCGATGCTGCAAGCAGAGCCCCAGTAGGCAGAAACAGCCCAGCATATGGGGAGAACGGAGAGGAATTTCATTCGCCTGAAGCATAGAGCTTAACTCGCAGTGGCTGGATAAGTGAAGGTGAAACGTTGGTAAGAGTGATTGGGAAGACGTTGAGTGCCAGGTCAAGAAGCCTGAACGTAACACAGGGAGCCGTGAATGGCACTAGGGTGAGGACCAGAGCGAGATGTGCACTGAAGAAAATCCCTTCCAGGATTCACCATAGAAAGCATCCTGTAGACAGGGCGCCCAGGGAGTCTGCTGGGGTGTTGGTCCCAGTGGGAGAAGAGAAGACCTGAGCCGGGACAGGGGTGGACAGAAGGGACATCTGTGAGGACCACCCGCACGTGGCCCTGGTGATCCTTGAAGATGAGGAAGGAAGCACTGACCGGGTTTGCTGTGTGGACTTGGTGACCACATTCGTGGGTGGTGGGCTCCTGGAAGAGAAGGCAGCAGGTTTTAATGAATGCAGGTCTCTGATTAAGTCTCAGGCCAGCGCTTGGTGACAGCCATCTCCCCTCTCTTCGCCCAGCACTGGGGTACAGCCTGAAGATCCTGACACTCGATTTTACCATCTCCAGCCCCCAGCATCCAACAGACACGAGCAACAGCTCAGCCGCATTGAACACCACCGAGAGGGGTCTGCGGGGCCTGGTGAGAATCTGGTCCCAGCCGCTCCTGGTGGGGTACATCCCTCCCAGCCCGTCCTCAACCCCCGTTCCTCCCGCTCACCCTCCTCCTCCCTCTTCCCCAGCTTGGAGCCTTGTTCCAGAAGAGCAGCCTGGGCCCCTTCTACTCAGGTTGCAGACCCATCTCCCTCAGGTAAGACCCTTTCCCGTGCATTTGCAATGACCTCTCCGGGTGGCCACCCCTGCCTCAGCCTCCCCACTGACCTCGCATTGCTCCTCCCTCCTCCTGGGCCCCACACCCAGAGGTTTCAGGACCTCTCTTTAGAAGTCCCTGCATCCCTCTGTCTCCAGACCTGAGAAGGATGGGACAGCCATTAGCGTGGAAGCCGTGTGCACCTACCACCCTGACCCCATGGGCCATGGGCTGGACAGAGAGCGGCTGTACTGGGAGCTGAACCAGCTGACCTACGGTGTCACCAGGCTGGGCCCCTACACCCTGGCCAGAGACAGCCTCTTCGTCAACGGTCAGTGATCCTGCTGGACTTGAACTTACAGTGGTTGTTCTTATCCCCATTCTATTTTATTTCCTAATTAGCAAGTCAGCCCAGGTTCTAGTTGGGGACACCAATCTCCAGATCTCCATGAGGAGAGTGTCTCCTGTTACTTCAGGTAAATAGCATGAAATTCTTTGACCAAATTAATGCAATGAACTTCAGTTCAAAACCAAAATGTCTGACTCATGGAATCTCTTGGGGCAGGAGTCCTTCTGTGCCACGTCCCCTTTGCCCTTGATTCTCACTCAGGGGTGAGCTTGCCTTCCGGGAGACACCTGGCAGTGTTTGGAGACAGTTTTGATGGTCGCAATGCGGGGAGGATGCTACCTGCATCTAGTGCTTAGAGGCCAGGGATGTTGCTAATATCTTCAATGCACCGGACACGCCACCAAAAATTCTTTAGCCCTGAGTGTCAGTAGTTCCAAGGGGAAGAAACTCTGCTGTTTATGGTCCCATAATTCCCGGATGAGCACCAGACCAACAGCTATCACGCGTTATCACCGTAACTTGTTTAATTATCCAATTCTACAAAATTAGGATCTATGTAGTGTGGCCCTGTCCTTAGTTCTTCATAGGTCAGTACCTCTCGGTACCCAATGAGTGAGGGAATGAAGGAACAAATGAAAGATGAATATTTCAGCCCCCATATTGGGGATCTGCTGCTGTTCACATTCATTCATTCAACAAACATGTATGTGCGACCATGTGCTGGGTCCAGGGGTAGAAGACACGGGTTCTGCCCCTGAAAAACTCACAATCATGTAAACTTTACATTACTTAACAACACAAAAAAGACAGAGACACTCTTATTAATGGAGCACCGTGGGGGCACAGAGGAGGGATGAGTCAAGGAAGGCTTCCTGGAAGAGGATATCATGTGCCCGGCACTGTGCTAGGCACTGGGACATGGCAAGAACAAGGTAGCTGCGTCCCTGCTCTCCTAGAACTCCATCTCACTGAATTCCTGGGACATGAATAGGAGTATTCCAGGAAAAGTAGAGGGTGAAAGAACATTCCAGAAAACATGCACAAAGCATAAGCTTGAGCAGAAAAGCTCAGCTCAGGAGATTCCCTATGAAATTCCAGTTTTCCCCACCTTTGGATGGCTTTCCATTTGAAAGCCCCTGGCATGTGAGCTTGATTTTGGCCAGTCCTGACAATAGGAAGGGACCGGTGAGTGGCCATGCCTCTGTCCTAAAAGCCAGGAGTCTCCCAACTCTCGTCTCTTGCTCTCGGTGGCTCCAGGCTACGCACCCCAGGGTCCACCTGTCCTGAGAGAGTACCAGCTCAGTTTCCGCATCCTCAACCGGAACTTCAGCAGCCCAGACCCCCCGTCCTCAGAGTCCACCGCCCTGCTGAAGGACATCCAGGACAAGGTGGGGTCTCTCTCACCCCCACCCCACCTCCCCTCGCCCCGGGTGCCCTCCCATTCCTCCGTCTGACTCACACCTCTTGAGGGGTTGCCTCAACACTTTACCTACATGTTCCGGGGTTTCTCCATTTCTAAAGGTGGTGCCCTGGCTGCCTTCGCATGTCCCAGATGGGCAGGCTGAGGCTCAGAAAGGGGCCCGGTGTGTCTAAGGTTATGGGCTAAGTTAGAGGCAGAGCCAGGACTTGAGCTCAGTTCTCCCCTGCTCCTGTGGCCTCCTCCAGCTCCAGGTGACCTCCATCTCACCCGCTCTCTGTGCCCTTCATGCTAGGTCTTCAGACTCTACAGAGGCAGCCAGCTACAGGACGCATTCCGCTCCTGCCTGGTCACTGACTTGATGTAAGTTGAGGTTGGAAGTATTGGCTGAGCTGGCGGCTGGTGGCTCTGAGCTCCCACGGCACAGTCTTTGAACCGGAAGTCACGGACAGGGTGCCGTTCTCCCCCACCATGTCCTTCCGTAGGTCTTCCGGGGGTAGGTGGGGAAAGGATTAACCTCCGAGGGCCACCAACCGTCCACCTCTCTGTCCTCATCTGGACACTCTCAACACATATCAGCCCGGTAATAACATTTTCCAAGGCCAGGCTTTGTGCTGAGTGCTTTCCTGCCGGCCATCTCACGGGATTCGCACACAGCCCCTGTGAGGTGGATTGTGATCCGCCCACCGTTCAGATGGGGAGATTGAGGCCCAGAGAAGTGACGGGAACAGCCTGAGGAATGCCCGAGGCGGGCGTCAGCCCAGGTCTCTGAGGGACGGGGGGATGGACGAGGACCTCTGCTCCGGGGAACGAGCGGGTCGCGGCACACAGTGCTGACGTCAAGTGTTTCCACACTTCAGCCCCGTTGCTCATGGAGATGATCAGGGTAATGCCTTCCACCAGAGTGGTGGTGAGGAAATGTGTCCGTCACTTCTTCAAGGTGCTCAGTCGATGTTCATTGTTTTTATCATCACGGGTCCGTTCCCAACTCCTGGGAGCCTTGCTTTTTCAGTCCAGGTGTCTCCTGTAGCCTGGCAGGCGTGGCCCCTGGATCACCACCTCTCACGTCTTGCTGCTGCCTCTTCAGCTCTGCAAACGGTAACTCAGGAACACCACTGGTGCTGGGTGCTGGCTGAGTCCTGTGGTCTCTGTCCCTAGGTTGGGCTCCGTGTCAGTCACCATCAAAGCACTGTTCTCTTCCAATCTGGACCCCAGCGTGGTGAAGCAAGTCTTTCTAGACCATACCTTGAATGGCTCATCCCATTGGCTGGCTGCTACCTACCAGCTGACGGACTTGCATGTGACAGGTGCGAGGTGGGGGGCTGGTGTCTTGGCTCCATGAGGTGGGTCCACGCGGTAGGCTGGGGCTTCTCAGTAGCAGTGGGATGGATGGACGTTTGGGGGGGGGTCTTTCTGGAGGCCTGTGTGATGACCCCTGGCCACGCTGCAGCCCCCAGGAGAATGGTTACTTGACATGTAAAGCCTTCCAACCCCACAGAAAGGGGATCCTGAGTTGCTTTCTTAGGCCCTCCAGTTATGAAGTCATGCATTGATTGATAGATTATTCACTCATTCATTCATTCAGCAAATACTTCATGAATGGCATTGATGATACACGGGGATAATTGCTGGAATAAGGAAACTTGAGCCTGTGGGAACCCTCTAGGAGGGACACACAGCCTGCCTTGGAAAGTTTTTTGTAGGAAGTGATGAGTAGACTGAGGCCTGATAGAGAACAAGCCCTAGCCAGTGGGTAGAGTTGGGGAATTGGATTACACATGTCCATCACCTAGTAGAAAGCGTACGGTGTCCTGGGGAAAGCTGGGAGAAGTTTGGTGCAGCAGAAACTAACACACTGACACGGCAGAGTGGACCGTTGAGGCTAAAGATGTAGGCAGGGGCTTTCTTGGGTGCTGGAATGGTTAGTGGAAGAACAGGACACACTCAAGAGTCCTGCTTCAGGAAGCATCCTGAGGGCTGTGCGGAGAATGGATTGGGAGGAAGAAGAAGACGAGGGGAGACACATTAAGACACACTCAGGGCTCTCTGAGTTCCCACGGTCTGTGTCCCTGGGGCTCCATGGTGGTCAGCAGACGTGTGAGACAGGTGCACACTGGTGTGGCTGGCACCCACGCTTGCCAACCGTACCCCAGAAAGGCCCAGTCTCCTCCCAGTGAAGTCCATCCTGCTTGGTGGAGAATTGGAGGCATGGACAGATGGACAGATTCAAGGTGCATAGGTAGATGGAGGGTCTTCTGTAGCCCACCTGTAAAACCCAGCTCAGGTTATGATGCCAGGAATAAGGAGACTGGATGGATGGAATAACTTCTTTATTACCCTCTTCTGTGGGCGGTACTCTTATACTTTCTTTTCATGACAGAATTGGAGCCATCCGTTCATCTACCGACAGAAAAACCAACAAGCAGCCCTAGCCCCCAGCACTTCCAGCTGAATTTCACTGTCACCAACTTGCCCTATTCCCAGGACATGGTCCAGCCAGACACCACCCAGTACCAGCAGAACAAGAGAAGCATCGAGGATGCGGTGAGAATGGGGTTAATGCCCACATTGTTCCCATAGAGAGACTGACTCATGGACACTGGGTAGTCAGAGGGTGATTTTTCATAACAATTCATGAAGACAAGTTCTTGTTCCCATTTTACAAATTAAGAAACAGGCACACAGAGGTTCAGTAGCTAGCCCAGGGTCATGTACCTAAATCGTGTACCTGCTCTGGAGAGGGATGTCCTTTGGTACACCTCCCTGGGTTAGTGTTTGCCAAGATAAGAAACAATAAATAGATGGGAAAGTGCTGTCAGTGGTGAAAAGTTCTCTGAGGCACCTGGGTCTGGGCTTCTGACCACAGAAACGTTGCCCTGTCTTTCAGCTCAATCAGCTCTTCCAAAACAGCAGCATTAAGACTTATTTCTCTGACTGTGAAGTTTCAGCATTCAGGTGAGTTCCAACACAGGACCTAATCCCTCTAGAGACTTCTGCTGTCCTGTGGTATAGCCACTCTGTCCCCATGAGTGGCCACTCCTATCTCTCGCCTCTGGCCCCAGCAAACAATAATCTTTTTGTCTCTATGGATGTGCCTATTCTGGACATTTCATGGCACTGGAATCATACATTAGGTGGTCTTTTGTGGCTGACTTCTTTCACTGAGTGTTGTAATGTTTCCAAGATTCATGCATGTTGTAGCATGTGTCTACTTCATTCCTTTTCATGACTGAGTAATATTCCACTGTGTGCATGGACCACTTTGCATTTATCCATTCATCCATTGATCGACATTGGGTTGTCTCTGCTTTTTGTCTATTATGAATAATGCTGCTATGATCATTCCTAGGTATGAACTTGGTTTTCAGTTTTTATAGAGTGTATACATAGGCATGGTACTGTAGGGTAATTATGAAAACTCTGTTAACGTTGGAGGAACTACAGAACTGTTTTTCACAGAGGCTTTTACGTTTACCCATTTACATTTACACTTCACACCATTGCATTCCAAGCAATGTAGGAGGTTTCCAAATTATCCAAATGCTCACTGACAATTACTTTTGTCCTTTTTTTACTATAGCCGTCCTAGTGGATGTGAAGCGGTGTCTCACTCTGGTTTTGATTTGCATTTTCATAATGATTGGTGATGTCGAGCATTTTGCCATGTACTTATTGGTCACGTGTCTATCATCTTTGGAGAATCGCCTGCTCAAGTGCTTTGCCCAATTTTAAGTTGAATTGTTTTTCTTTTCTCATTGAGTTATGATAGCTGTTTGTGTATCCTGGGAACTAGAAACTCATCAGATATATGATTTTTGATTTTACAAATATTTTCTCCCATTTGGCAAACTGCCTTTTCACCTTCTTAATACGATCCTTTGAAGCACAAACATTTTTACTTTTGATGAATTTCAATTTATCATTTTTTCCCTTGGTTGCTGTGCTTTTAGTACCATATTGAGGAAAACATTCCCTCATCCAAATTCATCAAAATTTACACCTATGTTTTCTTCTAAGGGTTTTATAATTATATCTCTTACATTTAGGTTCCTAATTAGTTTTAAGTTAATTTTTGTCTATGTTAGGTAGGGGGCTAACTTCATTCTTTCGGATGTGGATACTATTTGTCTCAGTGCCTCTTGTCAAATACACTATTCTTTCCCTATTGTCTTGGCACCCTTGTTGAAAATCAGTTGTCCATGATGGCATGAGTTTGGTTTTGGATGCTAAATTCAATTCCATGGATGTATATGTCTGTCCTTATGCCAGTGACACACTCTTTGATTACTGTAGCTTAGTGGTTAAGTTTTGAAATTGAGAATGGTGTTCTCCAGGTCTGTGCTTTCTCAATATTGGTTTTAGCTATTCAAGGTCCCTTGCAATTCCATATGAGGTTTCAGACCAGCTTGTTAATTTCTGTAAAAGAGTCAGCTGGGATTTTGACAGGGGTTGCATTTAATGTATAGACCAATTTAAGGAGTTTTGCCATCTTAACAATATTAAACCCCCAATCCACGAATGTGGCATGCCTTTCCGTGTATGTAGGTCATTTTAAATTTCTTTTAACAATGCTTTGTAGTTTTCAGTGAACAACCTTACAATACTTAGTTAAATTTATTCCTAAGTGCTTTGGATTTTATTCTTTGATGTTACTGTAAATGAAACTGTTTTCTTAACTTCATTTAAAAATCAGTAATGGCTAGTGTATAGAGATACAGTTGGCTTTTGCATATTCATCTTATACCTACATTCATGCTAAACTAAGTTTTTAGTTGTGTGTATGTGTATTTCTTAGGATTTTCTACATATATTATGTCATTTGCAAATAGAGATAGTTTTTACTTCTTCCTTTCCATTCTGGATGCCTTTTCTTTCTTTTTCTTGCCTAATTGCCTTCATTAGAACTTCCACTACAATGTGAATAGCATGAGATGAGAGAAGACATCATTGTCTTGTCTGTAGTCTTGAGGGAAATTTTTCAGTCTTTCACAGGGGTATGATGTTCGCTGTGGGTTTTTCATGGATGCTGTTTTTCAAGTTGAGGAAGTTTCTTTCTAGTCTTAGTTTTCTGTGGGGGTGGCTTTTTTAATCATGAAAGATGTTGGTTTGGTCAAATTCTTTTATGTATGTGTCTATCAAGATTGTGTGGTACTTGTCCTTTATCAATACGGTGTATTACAGTGATCAAATTTTTCAGATATTAAGCCAACCTTTTAGCTATAGGTGGGAGTTTTAAGATCTTTGCAAGTATTTCCTGGGCATGTACCTGTCCCATACACCGGTGGCCTTCTGAGTCTCTCCACAAATACACTGGAGCTTTTCAAAGCCCCTTAGAGAAATCTCATTCCCCAATTTTTTCTTTTAACTTGCTGGCTTATGTCTTGCCTGATCCGATTGGTATTGCTCCCCAAGGAAGCTGCCAGGTTAAACAGTTACCACTGATTGTTTTTGGCAAGTGCCCTGGGGATAGGTTTTCTTCAGTGGAAAAGCTCTGAGTCACGTAAAGACCGCACCCTGAAAATGGGGCTTTTTCAAAGAATTCCCAAACAGGTCGAATACTGCAAATTCAGTGAGAATGGGTCTTTGGGGGGGGGGGGCTCCAAACACATTATGACTGGCAGCCTGCTGATTTTCATAATTACCATGGTTCCAAGACTGTTGGTTGTCAAAGTTACTGAGGATATTGAGAACAGGATTGAATAATCCAAGTTACAATACCACAAAGCTTACTCCCTTACCAAGATTCAACCATTTTTTTCTTAACTAAATGATTCTCAAACTGTCGCAAGTCTTCAGTTAATTTCTGGATTCTGAAAAAGTTGATTCTGACCGTCTTTGCCCCTCCTCTCAATGATTTTGTGGATCCTTGCATGTCCTTACTACAAACATTTCAAAATGTTCTCCCTGTCGCTGTTTATAAATGAATTAACTTAAATAAAATGAGACGTACAGTTCCTCACCCACAGTAGCCCCATTTCAAGTGCTCATTAACAGCATGGGACTGATAATGACTACATCGCACAGAGCCGACACCCATGTTTATGTCATTGCAGAAAGTTCTCTTGGACATGACCTAGAAGCAGGGAACCTAGAATTAGGGTAGAATTCTAGATATGGTTGTTCATCTCTTGTGTGCCTCCAGGCCTGTCCCCTACAACAGCCACACTGAGGTGGACTCCCTGTGTACATTCTCCCCATTGGCTCGGAGACTGGACAGAGTTGCCATCTATGAGGAATTCCTGTGGCTGACCCAGAATGGCACCCAGCTGCAGAACTTCACCCTGGACAGGAACAGCATCCTTGTGGATGGTAAGGCTTCCTGGTCAGTGGGGCAGGAGTGGAGGGGTCTAGCCTCCCTACATGGAACCTTTCCTGAATTCGAATCTGAAGGCCTGGGAATGCTTCAGCATCGAACTTTCTCAGACTGGCAGGAGGTGGGATAGTCCCAGGCTTTACCAACCATTGAGGAAGAGGAAAAGAAACCCATTGGGGTCTAGGAGGCACTTGCATTCTCTTAGATAGCTCTGTGACCTTAGACTGGTTACTTCCCCTCTCTGGACTCCCCTCTTTCACCTCTGTATTGAAAGCCACTTGGCCGGATGGCTCTTGGAACCAGCCTTGGCAGGTGTGGGGGATGGACCTGTTTTCTGATTCACAGGCTGTATAAAAACAGGCAATGGGATTGACTCGGCTCACAGGCTGTAGTTTGCCAAGTTCTGCTCTAGATCAGCACCATACAATGGTAGAAATGTTCTGTATCTGTGCTGTCCAGTATAGTAGCTACACGTGGTTTTTGAGTCCTTGAAGTATGGTTATTGTGATCAGTTTGTATGGTTACTGATATTCAATGTTACGTACTACCAGATTTTTTGTTTTATTTAATTAAAATTAATTCTAATTTAAGAAGACACATATGGCTGCTCCATACTGGACAGCACGTCTATAAAGAGTTGGCATGGGGAGAGGTACAAGTGGGGAAACCTGAAACCCTCCCTCATAAGCCCAGTGGGTGCTGCGCGTCCCTCCTCTCGTGCGGTGTATGTTGTAGTTGGCAATAACATGAATGGGCAATTGAAAATTATGAATTATTAGTTGACAACTGGTCCATCCCTGGGAGTGGTAATCACAGGCTTGCTGGAGGAAATTTCATTGTAGGCAAATCCTGGAAACGAATATAAAACAACTCAGTACAGGATAAGGGAGTGAATGTGTTTCTAGGCAGAGAAGAAAGCATGGAAGTGGGAATTTAGAAGCTTAGAGAGATTCCACGGGCTTGCCAAGTGGGGTGATCCATTCTCCCCCCAATCCTGACCATCCTACGATGGCCCAGCCCGATTTCAGCCCTCCTTGCCCAGAGATGAATTTATTACAGTCTTGTACTGTCGTTATGGCTGGGATCATTTGGGAGTGTCCTTCTTGCTCAGAGAGGCAAGCTAAAAGGGGATGAAGAGTGTGATTCCTACTTGATTTCAGGGTAAATATGGGATCAAGGAAGGATGGCAAATGTTAATATATACATCGGAGGGAGTATTGTTTTAATTGGATGCGTTATATGTTGCTAAACCTAGATGAGTATGTTTATAATGCTGTTCTCGTTTTCTGCATGTTGGAAAAGTGTAATTAAAAAGAGTAAAACACACTCACATGCATCTCCCCATTTCATATTCTCCCCAGGGTATCCCCCCAGCAGACATGGTGCCTTGCCTGAGAATTCTGGTAAGCCTCCAAGAAGCCCCAGCCCAGGATGGGGAGGAACAACCTCAGAGCTGTGCCTCACCAGAGAGAACCATGCACACAGGGTCTTGGATAAAGAAATGTCTGGCCAAGACATGTCCAGGACTGTTGAGGCACAGTGGGGGGGACAGCAGGAGCCCTGTGGGGTGACAGGAGGTGGCTCACACCTGCCCTTGTCTCCCCAGACCTCCCCTTCTGGGCCATCATCCTCACCTGCTTGGCAGGACTCCTGGGATTCATCACGTGCCTCATCTGCTGTTTCCTGGTAAGCAAGGAATGGTTGCTTGTCTTCTGGCTCTTGGCTTGTAAGACTTCTTTATATATGATAAATACATGTCCTTTGCTGAGGATAGGTTTTGTACATATTCCTCCCAGTCCATGTGTGGCTTGCCTTTTCCTTTTCTTAACAACATCAGTCAAGAGGGAAATGTAAGTGAAAGGCAAATGTAAGTGGAAAACGTCATGAGATACTGCACATGAGAATGGCTAAAATTAAAAAGACTGGCTAAACAAGTGCTGGCAAAGATACAGAGCAATTGGATTGCTCCTACAGTGCTGGTGAAAAATACCTTGCCTGTATCCTTAAAAGTTATATACACCTACCCAGCCATTTCACTGCTAGGAGTGTATCCCAGAGAAATAAGAACATATGTGTCTGCAAAGACTTTATGCAAAGGTCCATAATTACTTTATTTGTGAAACAACCCAGAAGTCCATCCACCGGGGAATGAATAAACAAACCATGGTCTAGTACCCCAGGGGAATACGCTTCCTCAATAAGAAGGACTGGGTTTTAATACATGCAACAATGTGTATAAATCTCAAAGTAATGATGCTGAGTGAAAAGAGCCAGATAAAAATGAGTGTGTAGAAAATTCTAGAAAGTACAAGCTCATCTATAGGGATATAAAGGAAATCAGGGGTTGCCTGGGAATGAGTGTGTTTGCTGATGGCAGGGAAGGAGGAATTGCAGAGGGGCATGAGGACACTGGTGGGGTGATGGGCATTCCTCATCTTGACTGTGGTGATGGTTTAAGATGTTATAGTCAATGTGTTTCAGATCCGTCCCTTGGAATATATGCCATTGTTTCTATGTTGGTTATAACTGAAGCTACAGGGCATGTGGGACAGAGAGAGAAGACCTGAACGGGATATCAGAGAAAGTGGTAGAAAAACAGTGTTAAAGGAGAGAGAGGACAAGAGAAACAAGTGAAATAGGGAAAGGGGAAAAGAAAAGCGTAAGAGAAAACCAGATGGAAGAAAGTAAGCAAGAGACACCGGGAGCATCATGTCTCTGGCCTGGGCCATCTTTGTGTCCTCCGTGCATGGACACCCCATTCTGATGCTCTCACCTGGTCCTCCCAGGTCACCGTCTTCCTGCGGAAGAAGGAGGGAGATTACAAGGTTCAGCAGCAACGCCTGGGCTACTACCTGCCACACCTGGACTTGAGGAAGCTGCCGTGACCAGCTCACATCCTGCCAGGGTCCAAAGGAGCTTGGTTGGAACAGAAATAAACCACACTGGTTGGACCCAGCCTCTGGCTCTTCTTGCCATGGCCCCTGACTTGCTCACAGGGACCAAGAGAAAAGGTTCCCTCCCTTGTTAAGTCCTGAAGGCAACGGCAACATCTGTCTGTGGTTGCACACTATTTCATCCCTCAGGGACATGGGAGTTGTTGAGACAGGCATAGACACTGCCATTGCGTAAAATACACCGCCCAGCTCCTCAGAGGTTTCCCTTCCTGGGGAGCCCAGGAACACGCCCCCCCCTTGACTCTGTGCCAGCTGTCACCCATCTCAATTCCTCCCCCTCTCCCCACCCCTGAAGGCCGGGTAGCTTCCAGCTCCCCGCACACTGCTTCATGCTCTGAAGCTCCGGTTCTCCAGGGCTTGCAGTTCTGCCTCTGTGGCTCCTCTCCCCACTCCTTCATCCTCCAGGATGGGAAAGGGGACAAAAAAGAATGTGTTCTGCTGGTAGGAATGTAAACTAGTTCAACCATTATGGAACGCAATATGCAGGTGCCTCAAAAAACTAAAAATAGAAACACCATTGACCCGGGAATTCCACTCCTAGGAATTTACCCAAAGAAAACAATTTCTCAGATTCAAAAAGACATACGCACCCCTATGTTTATTGCAGCACTATTTACAATAGCCAAGAAATGGAAGCAACCTAAGTGTCCATCAGTAGATGAATGGATAAAGAAGATGTGGTGCGTATACACAATGGAATATTACTCAGCCATAAGAAACAAACAAATCCTACCATTTGCAACAACATGGATGGAGCTGGAGGGTATTATGCTCAGTGAAATAAGCCAGGCGGAGAAAGACAAATACCAAATGATTTCCCTCATTTGTGGAGTACAACAATGAAGCAAAACAAGGAACAAAACAGCAGCAGACTCACAGCCTCCAAGAAGGGACTACCGGTTACCAAAGGGGAGAGGTGGGGAAGGGCGGGGGTGGGGAGGGAGGGAGAAGGGGATTGAGGGGTATCATGATTGGTGCACATGGTGTGGGGGGGGGTCACGGGGAAGACAGTGTAGCTCAGAGAAGACATAGGGACTCTGTGGCATCTTACTACGCTGATGGACACTGACTGCCATGGGGTATGGGGGGGACCCGATAATAAGGGTGAATGTGATAACTACATTGTTTTTCTTGTGAAACCTTCATAAGAATGATACATTAATTTTTAAAAAATGTTACTGGGAAAAATGAGTGTGTTGGAAATGGCTTTGCAACCAACCTTAAGACTTGGAGCAGAAATGACGAGGTACCTGAGAAGCCCGAGTCCCGGGGTGAATACCAAGGCTCTGGAAAGACACGGTCTCCTGCAGATGGAAACATCATCAGTGACATTCAGTGAACGAAGTCAGAGGAAGCCAGACAATCTTTTTTCAGCTTTCTCTGCCCTGAATCCACCTGGAAAGTTTGAGCAAAGGCTCCCCAACAAGCAGCTCAAAGCACCCCCGGCAGGAGGCAAGCTGGCTGGCCTGCCTTGGGTTCGCTACACTAGATGACATGCTCTCCGCACAGTTTTCAGATGGTCACAGCTGAACATACTCAAGGGCCAAGACCCAGTATCACAGCAGTGCCCCGCATGCAGACCTTCCTGGTGTGAGCTTCACATCCTCAGCCTTAAGCAGTCGTTCTCTGCGAATGCCTTCTCCAAAGATGGCAATAATAATAAGAGCCGTTGTTATTGATGACTTACTGTCTGCTTAGCCACATGGTTGGCAAGCTCTGTGTGTATTGTTTCAGTTGTACTCAGCATCCTGGAGAACTTCAGTCCCATCTCAGAGCTGAAACTCTGGAGGCTCAGAAATACTGGATAGTTTGACAAGAAAGGAAAAAGTTATTAAGAACCTGAGTTAAATACCTAGCCAAACTGTCTGTCAAAGAAACAGAAATACTTTCTGAAATACACATGTTGACCTCCCTCAGGGCTCCAGTGAAAGAACTGCTAACAGGTGGTTCATCAGGGAGAAGAAGTGTGAACCCAGAAAAATATGGGGGAGCCCTGAAGAAAAGAAAATCAGTGTGTCTACATTAGTGTTAGTTTTAAAACAAGACATCAAAACCCATTCTCACTAAAATTCCAGATGATTGCCACATAGGAGGGTAAAAAAAGGAGAATCAATTAAAAAATAATTCATTTTTGAGGATATACTATATAAAAAATAATGCTCTATTACGATTAACATAACGTGGGGTGGCATGAGGAAGGCGGTACAGCACAGAGAAGACAAGTAGTGACTCTGGCATCTCACTGCTGACGAACAGTGACTGTAATGGGGTATGTGGGGGGACTTGATCATGGGGGGAATCTAGTAACCACAGTGTTGCCCATGTGATTGTATATTAATGATGCCAAAATAAAAAAAATCATAAAAAAACAACAGCAGAGAAGTTAATTAACTTTCTAGAGGCCACACAACCAGGAAATACTGTCAGGATTTAAAACCAAGCCGTTAGCCCCTTAGTCCCACAATGCCTTTCCACAGTTGCCCTTAAGACACACCGACACCCAGACTCACCAACCCCTAGATCCATGATTAAAGTTGTTCATACCCTGCAACCCAGGGGAGGAAGGCAGGTGGCCAACCTTCTGTTACAAACAAGTCTTTATTAAAGATGAGGAGGGAGCAGGAAAGGGTGGGCAGTGTCTCCTCTGCCCACTGCCTTGGCTGCCCGAGGCCGGGGAGCCCTCTCTGCTCCGCCCATGTCCTCTGTAAGGGCACATCTGCATGAGGCTGAGGCATGGGGAGCGGTGTGAACAGGGGTGGGTGCCAAGAAAAAGAGGCCCTTTCCCACAGCCCTAATAACTAACAGAAGGGTTTGGAGTGACCCGGGCTCAGGCAAGGGGGAACAGCACCCTGAACCCCAAAACCTATGAACTGGGGCTAGCCCTGCATAAGTAGGGAGTTGGGAGGGACTCAGTGACAGGTTGCACATGGGGGAGGGGCCGAGAGAGGAACAGGGGCCCCAGGGACCCTGCCACGGGGGAGCCTGCCCCCACCCTCCTGCGGAGCATTCTGATTCTGAGAAGACCCAGTGACAAAGGGTGACCCCACCTTCCTCCCCTCCTTGGCACATGCTCCGACATTGGCCGTCCCCCATCGACTGGAATCATATCCACCCGCCTGAGAAATTCTGAAAACCAAGCTCCTATTGGTTGTCCAGACACTGAACACTGCCTGGCGTTGCCCTCTTGCCTGAGACTCTAAGAATTGAGGGAGGGAGGCTCCCATGGGCTGAAGTAAACTCCTTTTGGTTAGAATTCTGAGAACTGGGGGTTCCCATTGGCTGGCAATGGCTCCTTAAAGGAGCAACCCTAGAGGCCCGCCTCCTAGTTATGCCCCCTTGGATGGTCCCAGAGGATGAGAGAGGCAGAGGGTCCCCCTAATGTCCTTCCAGCCAGTCTCTGATGTCTGGGCCTGGCTGGTTTGGGGACAGGGGGCTTCGGCACTCACACAGCACACGCACACACACGCGTGGCAGGGGAGAAATGGGGACCGGGCAGATTCTGGGTGGGTGGTGGGGCCTCACAGCAGGTGGTCACGGCTGGCAAACAGGTAAGGGCTGAAGCTGTCCCGGTGAAAAGGGGAGGGATAGAGTCCGCTAAGGGTGTACAGGTCCCGCAGTAGGGGGGTGGGCAGCAGCAGCTTCCGACCACATCCGCCACCCCCACCTGGCCCCCCAGGCCCCGGGGAGGACGGTGAGGGGCCCTGGCCGGGAGCGGGTGCAGGCAGAGGCAGCGGCAGTGGCAGGGGTGTTGGCTCAGACCTCAACCGAGGGCGCGGCACACGGGGCGATGAACACATAGCTGGAGCCCTGGAGGACACGCTGCTGGGGATCAGGTGGCCACGGCGGGGGCAGTTCTGCGGCTCTGCGGGTCAGGGAGCAGAGATCAGGGGATCAGAAAGCTTGGGAGGGGACCACGAGAACAGAGGGCAGACCTGGGCGGCAGTGACTGCCATCTGGAAGTCCCCCCGGTAACCCCCCACTCCCTCGACACTCACTGGATGGGGTGAGCCGCGCTGGTGTCGAATGCGGCCTGCAGGCCTCGGGTTCCTGAGACAAAGAGGCAGAGGCAAGGGGCTAGCGGCCCCCCAGGCCCTGCCGGCCACCACCACGAGGGGCCTCACTGGGCAGAAAGCCCAACGGAAACATCAACCAGAATTCTCAGGATTAACCATGTCCCCTTGGGAGGGAGAGAGGAGACACGCACTTCGGTTTGGGGGACTGTCCCCCGGGCCCTATGTCCACAGAGATGAGCCATCGCCCCACCTCCCCAGGGCCCGTCTCCTGCCTAACTTGCTGCCTCCCTGGTCCCCGTCCACCTACCACCCTCTCCAGCGGGGAGCGGCCCCCAGCCCCCCTTACCTGGGCCACACTTAACTTTTTGAGGGGGCTCTCCATGGTGGGGGCCTGGCCCAAGTCTTCCCAGGGGGAGAGCCTTCGGCCAGAAGGTAGCCGGCTCTGGAAGTTGTGCACGACACAGGTGACCTGGGACAGAGGGAGGGCATTTTGCATGTTGAGGCCTGAGGCCAAGAAGTAGGAGTTGTATAAATACCATCCTCGTTTTTCAGATAAGGAAACAGGCTCAGGTTTTCAAAAGCAGCTACCATGTTTATGGTGTTTCCTGTACGGCACCGCCGCTCTTTCCGTTTTACCAGCAGGTAGGTACTATTATTTATTCCAAAGGGGGGGTACAGGGGGGAGGCAAGCGAGGCCAACTTGTGCAAGAGCAGGATCGGGTCCTGTCGGCATTTAAAGTTTCCATAGTTTTGGACATTGTGTTGTTTGCATTAATTTTGATTTTTAAAACGGTTTCACTAAAGTATTATTTATCTTGATTACTGAGTGGGTTTGTGCCCCCTTCAATTCTGTGCTCAAAGCGAGCGCTTCACGGCTTGGCCCTGGTCCTATCATCCCGTTTCACAGATGAAAACCTCCAGGCAGGGTAAGGTTAGGAGACTCGCCCAAGGTCCACTCTCTCCATCGCGCAGGCCTGCCTGTTGGGTCATGGAGCTGAGGGACGGTCTGCCGTACAGGGATGGGCGGGAAGCTGGCTCACCAGAAAGGTGGCGATGGCTGCCCCGGTCAGGAAGCCCGCCAGGACGTCCGACCAGTGGTTGCGGTACTCAGCCACGCGGACCACGCCCACCAGGAAGGCAGGGCACAGCAGGGCCAGGCAGAGCGAGGGTTTGACCAGGCGGGAGCCCTTCACACGGAACACGAGTGTCACGTACATCTGTGGGAGCCAGACGGGTCAGGGCACACGTGGCGGGGCGGTTGCCAAACACAAGTGGACACTGCGTTCAGGGCTGGGGGAGTGGCCAGGATCCCCAGGAGTGACGCTGGCGCTGGAGGCCGAGGCCAGGGGCTCCAGGAAAGATGCCGGTGGAGCAGGAGCTCAGGGGACGGAGTCACGGACTCCCAGCGGGTCCTGCCTGGGATGGGGACGTGCTCATTGCACCAAGGAGCAGTGGACTCTGGGGCCTGGTCTCCCCAGGATCAGTCACACACCCGGAAAGATGCTTGCTTCGGGCATCGCCTCAGAGGGTGGAACTAGGGTTCAAGGGGCAGGTTCAAGAGCTCCAGGGGGTAGAGTCCCCAAACTCCAGGGACCCCTGCCAGGATTTAAAGCTGGTCCCAGACGCTACAGAAAGGTGTCAGAGCACCAGGGGGTGGTGAATCAGGGAAAAGAAGAGGACAGAGTCAGGAAGTCCCAGTGGTCAAGTGGGGGCATGGCCAGGTCAACGGAGGGCAAGGACGAAGGGCCCTCCCCTCCCCAAGGGCTCTGGGGGCGTGGCCAGGGCACGAGGGGAGGAGCCGGGGCCTCCACGGGGCAGGCTCTGTCCCGGCAGCGGTGTCACGGTGACAGGGCGTGGCCTTACCCCAGGGAAGGATCAGAGGCTCCAGCCCAGGAGGCCTCCAGCCCGCTGGCCGCCCCCCATGACCGCTCCCCCGTTTCGGGGCTCACCGCCGCGTAGGTGACCGCGTAGGCGCACAGGGCAGCGTCCTTGCAGGGGAAGGCACGGCGCGCAGCAGCCACCAGGCTGGGGCTGCCAGCGCAGGCGCCCTGGTCCGTGACAAAGCGGTCGGACCCCGGGCGGTCCGGCGAGAGTGGCGGACAGCCCAGGGCCGTGTAGTTGGGGCGGCACACTGACAGAAAGTGCGGCGTGGGGTTGCCGGTCACCACCTGCCCCGCGTTGGCGAAGATCGTCGTGGTGAAGAGGCCAAAGGAGTAGACCCCTGGGGGTGGGGGGGTGGGAGAGGGACTTCATTCCGGGGCCCTGAGGCCCCAGTGACCCTCCTCCCGCGAGCCCTTATGGCTTCTCTAGGCTCCTGTGACCTTGTTCCTATGACTGTCATCAGGCCCGTCTCAGACTCCCCCTGACGCCAGGACCATTACCGCTGCTCAAAGCCCCCTCCCCCGGGCCCAGCACGACGGCACTCGGGCTCTTGCCCCCGGCCCCCTTGGGTTACCGCTGTGTCAGGGGTCGGGCCACCCCTTGGGACCCTGTCCTGCACAGCTAGGCTGCGGTTGCTCAACAGCAGGATGCCCAGGACCTCCCGGGACCACCCTGATGGCGTCTCCGGGCCCCTGCACACCCGCCCTGCACTGGCTGTCAGTGAGCCGCTGGTCGCACTTCCCCTGGGATCCCCAGCAAGTCCTGGCTGCATCTCCGGCCTGCGGCCGCAGGGACCACCGTTGCGGAGGCGCTCGGCTCTCCCCTCCCACAGCCACTGATTGTGGCTGGACCACATTTAAAACATAGACAGGCTCTCACCTCCCTGCCCTGGGTCCCCTGGTGCTGGGCCTGTGCCCGGGTCCCCCTTCCCTGCCTGAGACTCTCCTGTGGCATCTTGGGACCCCCCTCTTGCAGCCGCCGCATCGTTGGTTTAGGCCCCACCCATGTCTCTGGAACCTTCATCTTTCCTGGCCTCAGTCCAAGCCCCTGTTTGTCCCACGTAGTCACCAGCATGGCAGTTCTGGGCCTTCTCCCCCCGAATGCTTAGTATGGCTGGGCCTGGCCCATATGCCTTTGCGTGGCTGACCCGTGGCTTGCGTCACTCACCCAGGAAGCGGACCAGCCTCTGCAGTGGGGGGCTGAAGCGGCAGCAGGCCCCAGACACGATGGTGCTCTCCCGGATGACGGGGACGGCCGAGGGCGGTGCAGGGAAGAAGGCCCGGGCCACAAGTGTCAACTGATTTCCGTCATCTGTGCAGCATAAGAACAAAGAAAAAAACTGAAGGAACAAAACAGCTGCAGACTCACAGAACCCAAGAACGGACTAACAGTCACCAAAGGGAAAGGAACTGGGGAGGATGGGTGGGAAGGGAGGGACAAGGGGGAATAAAGGGGGCATTACGATTAGCAGACGTAATGTGGGGGGGTCACGGGGAGGCCTGTACAACTCAGAGAAGACAAGTAGTGATTCTATAGCATCTCACGACGTGATAGTGACTGTAACTGGGTAGGTGGGGGGACCTGATGAAGTGGGGAGTCTAGTAACATTAATGTTGCACATGTAATTGAGATTAATGATGCCAAAAGAAAAAAGAAAAAAAAAAAAGAAAGGTTTGGGGGGGGTACACCCGGCCTGAGCAGAGCAGGCAGCTCCGGCAGACTCATGCTCCGTCCTTGTCGTCATCCAGCTCCTGGAAGGCGTTGGCCGCCAGCTCCTGCTCCCGCCGGGCCTGGGAGGCAGCCAGCTGCTCTGCTGGGGTGCCAGCCTGTCAGTCTCTGCCTGCCCACCGGCTCCCACCTC